>CAUYPO010032996.1:0-31643 GCA_963574435.1 Cheirogaleus major | reverse complement strand
GATATTCCAATTTTTTAACTGTACTAATTTCCAGAAGACAATGCAGCAAAGCTATACAATAATATAAACAAAAAAGATGGGATGAGACAATTTTACATATATTCAATAATTTAGAAAAACAATCTCTTTGGTTTTTTTTTTTTTCATCATCCTCTAAATTTATTGGTGTTATATATACCTCTTTATTTCTTTTATTTCAGCATATTATGGGAGTACAAATGTTTAGGTTACGTGTGTTTCCCTTTCCCCCCCTCCCCCAGGCAGAGCGTGTCCATCCCCCAGATGGTGCGCATCGCACTCATTATGTATGTATATACCCATCCCCTCCTCCCTCTCCCATCTGCCTGATGCCTGATAAATGTTATTCCTATATGTGCACTTGATACCTGCAACAGAACACTGTACTGATTTGAAATTTAGTCTAATATAATTACTACTTTTAGCAATGTTATCCTAATTTTCTGTTTTTTCTAAGTGATTCCCATGATCTAATTATTTAAATATCTTTGTGAATTTTGTTCTCATTTAATATTTACCAAAAGTTTCTTCACTAATTGATTCAAATATCAATTAGCTACTGCCACAATAAAACTGTAGAGCAATCATCCAAAATCTGAATGACTTAAAACAACAAACACTTATCCCATGGTCACGGGTCTGCAGATTGGATGTGGTCCAGCTGATGGTGTCTGGGGTCTGCTGAGTAGCTCTGCTGCAGGCTACAGGTCAAACACACGTGACTCATGGCTTTATTAACTTTGATGGGCTTATTTACATAAAATAAAAAGGTAGTGCACAGTGAGTTGGCCTTCAATGCCAACATACCAACCATACATGTAAGAGGGAAAAGAGTCACTATAATATTGTTTGTTTCTAGCGTCAAGAGCAAGACATGTGCTAACTAACCTACTAACTACTAATCTTCCACCAGGATAGGTAGTTAGAAGAAATTTGGATCCCTCCCAGTGTCACTTTTAAATGATTCTGCTTTTAATGCATGTCAGAAAGGCACTTCAGATTCTTATAGGCAGAGTACTTCACATTGGGTAACTTTGAAAATATTTGCTTGTTTACTTTAATGATTAAAATTTATTAAAGAAATAAACACATTATTTCTTTCAGAAACAAACCTCAATGCCCTTGGAAGTACATCACGATTCTGTACTTCTGTGATATATTGCCTGGAAAATGGATTGCCCTAATGTTACAAGGTTCCACTTTCTTCTAGTCCATTTACCCTATGTAGCACTGGCTATCATGAGATTTGTGAATAATCTATACTTCCAAGTACCACAAATCTAACTCTGTAGTTGATTGGATAGATGCCAACTGAATTGACAGCTTAGGCATTGATAACATCTAGCAACTTCTCTATGTAGACCTCATTTTAGAACTGTCTTATAATACATAAAGCTTGGGTGCATATTATTACATTCCAGTGAATGTCATTTTAAAACAAATATTGTAACAGAGGTGGCTGTTCCTCACCCATATAGTACTACTTCAGGCATATTTAAATCTGTTCATGTATGGATCATTAGTTAGCTTTCCCACTATTTATATGGCCTGCATAATAGAATCCTTGTTTAGCTGGAGAGCAAGTGAGACTGACGTTTGCGTGTGCATTCTTCCTAAGACCACACATCCTGAACTAAGATGCAGAGCTCTGCAATCTCAGCTATCCTTCAACTACTGATTGTGTGTAATTCCTCTTGAGAGAGTTTTTATACTTTAAATCTTTCACAATCTCTTTCCAAGCACATATTCTATTTCCTCCCAGTGTTAAGACCTCCCTATGACCACCTGGGATATTCTTTCCCTGCTTTCTAGATGCTCCATCTTATATGACTAGCCAAATATTATTCCTGTTCCAATGCATGTGAAATTCAGCCTAATCCTTGAGGTTTGCACTGTTCACATTAGTCCTCAAAGACAGCTGCTACTTGACACCCCTTGGGAACCCTCTCTCTCTGCTCCTATTACTTGACTGTGTTTTGCTGTTGTTGTTGTTTTGTGTTTTTCTTACTCTTAGGGCAAAAACTTCAGGCAGTGTAGTGTGTGTGTATGTGTATGTCCATACAGCATGTAACACATTTGCACGTTTGTTATATTTGATTATTTACCAAACTATTCCAAAATGAATGTTTTCATGCAGACTCTTAAAAGAGGTAATGCCACAATATTCTGGAAAACACCTTTCTCTGGCAGAAAGAGAGAAAATGGTGTGCAAAATTTTTCTTGAAATATCTTTCCAAATATACATGGATAACCATAGTTTTATATTTGTAACAAATTCTTTTCTCCTCAAATCACAAGCTCTATTGACAGATTCTTGCTAGATATTACAAGTCCTTACTAGACATCTCCACTTAGATGATCCCTTGATACTTCAGTTGAGGGATCAAAGCCAAAATAACCTCTTACAATTTCTTGTCCTCTGCCCCAGGTAAGGAAATGTCCCTTAATTTAATTGTTAAATACAAGATATGGCCCAAGAAAAAAAACTTTAGGTGTCATTAAATTTGTTCAATTCCAGTATCTAAATATTTAATTTTTCTCTCTTTCCCTTTGCTGCTGTCACCACACTGACTCAGGCCCTGATTGATTTGAGATTATTTTAACATCAACTCAAATAAGACTTCAGCCTCCCGTGTCCTTTATTTTATTTTATTGTGATAGGGTCTCACTCGGTCACCCAGGCTGGAGTGCAGTGGTGTCATCATAGCTCACTGCAACCTCAAACTCCTGGGCTCAAGTGATCCTCCTGCTTCAGCCTCCCAAGCTGGGACAAGAAGCACACACCACCACACCAGCTAATTTTTCTATTATATTTTTGTAGAAATGGGCCTTTGCCCTTGCCCAGGCTGATCTTAAACTCCTAGCCTCGTGTGATCCTCTTGCCTCTGCCTCCCAAAGTGCTGGGATTACAGCTGCAGGCCGCCACACCCAGCCCTTCTGTCCTTTAGTTCTTGAACATTTCCCACTGACCCTCACTGTTTTTCTACAGATGAAATCTAAACATGTGTATCACCAGATTTTATTTGAAGATGAATATGATCTTATTTAGATTATACCTCTTTTCATCCCTTGGCAAAGCCCTCTGGTACTTATATTAGTTTTCTAGGGCTGCCATAATGCTGCACCATAGACTGCATGGCTTAAATCACAGAAATTTATTTTCTCTCAGTTCTGGAGCCTAGAAGTCCAAGATTGAGGTGCCAGCAGGCTTGGTGTCTTCTTTTTATTATTATTATCATCTTTATGAATATAATTTCATGTACCACAAGACTTACCCATTTGAAGTATATGGTTCAGTGGTTTTTAGTATGCTTAAGAAGAAAGATCCTCTCCTGGATCTGAAATGAAAGTGCGGAGAGCAACCATTGAGATGGATCCCCAGAGTGTTCTCCATACTCCATACCAAAGGACACTTCTCTAAAGAAAGCTACTTTACCAGAGCCTTAGCTCCACCAGAAAGGGCACTTCCTCTTGTTACACTCTCCCCAGCCGAAAGAGAGAGACAGAGAGAAAGAAAGTTGTGTTTCTTGTCTATGCCCCAAAATTTATGGAGGTATTTGCAGCGAACATTTCCTGTAAAGAAGAACATGCTAATCTGTGGGAAAGTCAAGACATTCTAATTTTAGGCCCAGTGAGTGAGTTTTAACATCCACATAGTGTAAGCATTTTTAACTTATCTATGTTGATGATGGCTTGCCTCACTAAAAGCAACCATATCGAAATGAAATGCCATGTCTCATTCTATGAGGTACTGGGAAAAAATAGGACATTAATTTAATAATAAAAATAATAGCTTCATTTTGTTGGAGCTTGCCATGTACAGAGTTTGATCCCTCATGCTGAGTACTAAACACCTTCTATGCATGACTTTGTAAAAACTTCACAAAAAACAAGTGATCTGTGTGCAATTTTTATCCCCAATTCACAGATAAGAAAACCAAGATAACATATATTGATTATATAGAGATATTCTGTTATTAGGAGCAAAAGCCTAGACTCAACTCAGGTGTTCTGACTCCACCAAATATACCATATTTTATGCAAATAATGTAAAGATAATATAACAGAGAAACAAGTGTAGATAAGTCTGTGGACTGAGTTGGGTATGGTAGAAATGATATACGTATAAATTTGAATTTTCTTGATAACCAGAAGTTGGAAAAATTTATAAGTAGAGAAACATTTTTAGGTCTAAGATTCTTATCACTAATTTCATATAGTTCATATTCACTGATTATATGTGCAAATCACAAGTTGTCTAATGATCACTGAAAAGATGCTAGAGATGCATTTTAATTACATAAAACTATTAATATTGGGATTTTAATGGAATACTGGACTAATGATAAAATAATCAGTAAGTTTGGATTGTTTTATTATAATTTAACTCAATCTGATGTAGGAAAAATGGCCCGTCCTATGTTTCCTTCCCCTTCATTTCAGGGCAATAAAGCCATGGTATCTTACAACTGATATGAAAGTTATAAAATCTACAAATGAAATAACATCCAACCAGGAGACAAAGGTCGACACTTACATGTATATGTGTGTAGACATTCCTAATTCTCAAATAATAGTAAGAGGAAGATGTAGCTTTCTCTCTCTTACCGGGAAAGGTATTCTACCTGTAAACAGCTAATATCAATATTCTTAAACGTATTAAAATCACATTAAAATATATTTTAAATGTGTGTTATGTTTGAGTGACTGGAATTAATAAGACTGTGGTAGTTTTAAGAAGAACTGGCTAGATCTTTAGACTTATACATTTGAAAAAGAGAGTGACTTTGAACTTCATATTTAATATTATATTAGTAAAACCTGTAGAAATTTTGTCCCATTTTGAATAAAATTTTTAAACATTTCATTAAAATAAAATCCTACTCCTATATCTGAAATATTAAAAAATTAAATATTTACCGTTGCCTTTCAGAACAACATGGGAACATAAAGGAGTTTTGTTTAAATTAAATAAAAATCTTCCCTCCTCCATCCTCTCATACTCCACTCCCTTCAGCAAAGCTGCAAATGAAACATGCCACCAACCCCCACAACGCCTCTCCGGCCTCTCCAGAGCACGGGATCGCTGGCTTTTATGTTTCTCTCCATTCCACTGCCTTTATGTTTTATTCTCTTCATTCCAGGAGTAGTTCTCTGTCTTTTCCAACAAAATCAATCAATTTGGTTTTGGCTTCTTTAATTCCCACCCTTCCACCTTTTCACCCCAGCTATGCCAGTCTGCACAGTAAGAACCTGAATACAACTAGCAAACAAAGAATTATCTTTAATGGGGAGTGAAGGGAGAGAGGCTATGAAACTCATATGTTAATGCTTTTCCTGTCACACTAGATTTCATTTTTCAAACCTTTGTAGCACTGCCCTCTTAAATTGCTAAGTTGGTATCTGTCTGCCTTCCGTGCCAAAACACGGAGCCGTCAAAAGCCAACGCCTTACCTCATGCAGAAACACCGCATTGCACTCGAGAAAGAAGCCTGCCTATGAAAGATAAACTTAGCTCAGACGTTTTCTGAACTCCTTATTTGGTTTTGATGCAGATATGCAAGTAGAAAATACCCCTTATAATGTCTGAAAAAGTAAGAATGTGCTTGCCTATTTGTAAAATATCCAAATAGGTGTGTCCAGCCTTAAGAAATTGCTAGGCAGTCCTGCTGTCTTTCACCCAAGGGTTTTGGGATGGCTGTAGAAATCCTGGTAGAAAACAAAACTCACACATGGCGTTCTGTCCCACTGATAATCTATCCTCCCGTGTCTTGCTAATGCTACTGCATCTTTACTTGCTAACTTTTTGTAAGTCATATGGCTTAACACACAGGTAAATGTTTATAATAGAGTGGTAAGCGAATAATTACTATAATACCGTGGGAATTAATTACCGTTTGCTTGAATTTTCTCTACGATTCACAACAGTCTATGACATCTGTTCGATGATTTATATTAAATTACTCTTCATTTGGAACTGAATTAAGTTACCAATTTGTATTTTATAACAAAAGTTGCCGGCCAGAGTTTGTTCATTCAGAAGTCATCTTCTTTTTGTGTTTTCATTAACTTTGACATTTATATAAATATGAAAAAATATGGTGTACATTTCTCTTAAATTAAAGCAGATTGGATCTAAAACTGGGAGTTTTACTTTTAATTGTTATTTTATTCTCTCTGCGCAGTCCCTTGGCTATTGCGGCTAGCTCAGAGAGGTTTTAAGCACAGGCATGTGGATCTACTTACAAGGCTTCACACTAAATTTGTTCACTGCTTGATCTTCCATCTCTCTAAAGATACTTTTTTTTTTTTTGTCACCAACACATTCATGGCCTACAGTTGACTGCTTTTATTGCTTTTAATTAAAGTCTGAAATAGAAAGTGTCTATTAATCAGTGTGTGAAGTCAATCATGAGTAAGAGTTTTATAAACTCTTTACACGATGGATAGTAGTTACATAAATTGTCCCGCCTTTGTCATCTTGGCAGAAAGCCAGTCATTTAAGTTAATTATATCATGAGGGACACCTGTGAACTGGAAATTTGAAAGGCAGCACCTATTTTGACAGACCAGCTACTTTTTCTTTGTAGGAGCAAGAGGTATATTTAAATATTCATCATTTGATGATCATTGCATTCACTTTCACAGCATAGTTGAGGAGGGAATGAGGAATGATTTTTTGTCTGTGATTCTTAAATCAGAGTATAGTCAGCTGTTCACTGAAAATGAATTAGAGGTTTCGATGGTTCTCTCCTCTCTCTTCTCCTAATATATTTTAAATGGCTTGATTTTTCACATTTCTCAATTCAGATTTATAGAATATGAATTTCTCATGATAATATACTCAGCAACCTATTTCCTTCAGTTTCTGAGACGGAGAGAAATGAGGCATTTTCCTCTGTCTTTCTTTTTATGTGCTGGAAAGTCTTTTCAAATTCAATTTAAATTTAATTCAGAGAAGAGACATCACAGTTCACTGTGATGATGAGAATGTCCAATCTCACCCTTACATAGAGTCGCGTGAATTGAAATAAAATTATTGAGCTACAATTCAGTGAAATGTATCTGAGGCCTTTAAGAAGTTCTATAGAGCTCAACTTATTTTCAGGTGTTCAAGTAAAATAGTGGGATTTCAGTGGGTGGCAGATTAGTTTTCCAAATAGTTTGTTTCCAGTAATAGCATAAACAAAAGCATCTCAGAAACAGATGTGGATATCATTATTTAGGGGGAAAAAAAGTCACCATTATCTAGAAATGTGGAAAGAAAAAATCAATGGGCAGGGACAGGCAGGGAGGAGGTTGTATGTTGGCCAAAAGAACATAGAAGTCCCAAAATTTGGAACTATCAAAACTTGAAACTACCACCATCTGTAATACCTTGTGTATGTGCCTTTCGTCCCTTTTTCTTGATTTCCTCATCTTACAGATAAAGTGTTGAGATAAATTATTCTGAATTCCTTTTTGCCTCTAAAATACACTGACAATTCTGATTACTGTTTTTGCTAATTTTCTTACTCTTTCTCTTCTTTCTCTCTTACTCCCGCATTGCTATGTTGTCAATAGTTGCAAGAAATGGGTATCCCAAGATGAAGAAGTGGGAAAACTGTGTGTGAGAAACCATGTCTGTGGGCATTCATGGGTTTCACAGTGACAGCCTGGGTAGCAAGTCTGAGGACACTGTTCAAAGCTTTGCAGGCCTTCTGCTGTCACAGCACTATACAGCATTGCTCTTGCCCAGCCTGCCCCCCTGTACTTCAAATGTACTAGTTCCCTGTCCACTGTCAGCTGTGGTCTTGTAACTTGTTTTGGTCAGTAGAATGTGATAAATGTTGGGTCTATGAAAAGACTTCAATGTGGTTGGTTGGTGTGGGCCACCCAAATAAATTCCCAGGATGGAGGCTACTCCTCCAGCCTTGGTCAAGGAAAAAGAAGGCATGTGGAACAGAACCACATCCTGAAGCAAAGCCATTGTCAATCCACAGCCTGCAGGTAGGGCAATCTTATGTGAAACTCTATTAGTCAATTAATTAATTAGTCCTACCATATGCCTATCTCTCTTCTAAGGATTTCCCATAAGGATGAATAAAGCCCAGAGTCTTCCCTCAAGGAGAAAAGCAAAAAATAGTATGTAAGCACTATTGGCTCAAGGATCTGCTACCCAGTGTGTCTTTCCATATAGCAGTTGTGGCGGCCAAAACAGATGGGATGAAGAAAGCCTGCAGAACATTTACCTGTTTCATATTCACTGAATATTCATCATTAGATTCGATACACCTGCTTCCCTGAATGTTTCCAAGCATGTATCCTCAGTGTATATATAAGGCATGTCCAGCAATGAAATGCAGACCCATTCTTCCTTCCCTTGTCCTCAATTTTCATTCCTGTGCAAACTTCTTCCAAAGCCCTGTCCTGTTACTCTGAAATAGAAGACCCACCAGTTGCTTGGACAGCCAGTAACACCCTCAACCATTTACTTCTTCTATGATACTACCTGCCTCATCTGTGAGGCTTCTCTCACCTCAATATCATTATAATGATGGCAAGAACAGTTCATCTATAAGCAGCAGGGCACATGCATTTTAGTTTCAACTGTATCTTCTGCTGTGTTTGAGCAAATCCAGCTGTGTACCTGGTTACCCCTTGGGCCTGATGTTAACACACATGTAGATATTTTGTAGTCTCTAGTGTTCTTCACCTTACCTGATTTCTCACGTCTTGATGACCTTATAAGTTTTTCTGACTTTTCTCATTTCACATATTCCAACTTTACTCAAACAGGGAAATGGGAAGGAAGCATAATCCTGATGTACTTTTATTTTCCAAGCCAATGATAGATTATCTTATTAATCAGTAGCACCTGCAAGCTCCCAACAACAACAGATCTTTCAAAATTTCTTCTCTTTTAAAGAGAAAGGCCCATTACTTATGTATGAAATAATTTTTTTACCCTCATCATGGGAAAGAAGGAGAGAACAGAAGAGCAACATTTAATTTTATTAGATAAGGTATGCCACCATCTAGGAAGGCCCTGGGAAAATGGAGCTCAGTAGAGGCTAAGGTCAAGCAAAATGGAATGGTGTTAGGAGAATGAAGAGTTTATGGTGGGGTAAAGGACTGATCATTATCACTGTCTCCTGGGTAATGAGGTCAGAAAGAATTCAGAATGAACAGATATAGGCATTAGATTTTTTACAAAACAAGTTTTGGTTTAATTGGAACCCAGTGTAGAATTGTCAACTTTTTACTATGTCAGGATATAGAGGTAGATATAGATATACTAGTAATTTTTTCTTTATCCTACAAAGAGTAAAACTTTGTCGTGAGCAATCTATGAACTAGCATTTGGGAACTACTTGACAGAATACTCAGAATGAGGAACTAAATAGGCATTAAACATAAAGCTCTAAACATAAATCATTAGACAAAGATCTGAATAAAACTTCTGGTTTGCTAATAAAAAGAATTCAGCTCATTCAGGGGAAATTATTTCTAAACTGCATTCTGCCTATATAAACCTCTTTGAAAAGATGGACTCAAATCAATCATTTCAAAGGTTGTTATGTCTGTTCTTTGAGTAAATGAAGCCCAATGTAGTTAAACCAGAATAGCCATAAAAAAAGCTTTCGCATTTACTAAATAAATGAGGCTATGCCCCTCAAATCAAAGTTGTGCCCTTGTCAAGCAATGGCAGAAAAGAGTTGTTCTTTTTGATTATAACAATTTACAAAAGATGTTTGATAACCCTGTGATCATTCGTGTATCAATAAGATGACAGTTCTTGACAGGGATCCTTCTAACCAAAGAATTTGGTAGTATGTGTCTAATATGTATTATGTTAGCCTTTGTTACCCTACAACATGTTCTTTTCTGAATATCTTTGTGTCCTTCAATATATAGTAGAATTTTTTTCAGGGAAAAGTTACTTCCTTAGTAAACAAATAAATAAGCCAAGAAATATGACCATTAGAATCTACATAATGAATGAGTCTGATGCGCCATTGTATATGGGAACATTAGGCATGGCTATGGTAGTCACTTATTCATTAAACAGTCAACAAATATATACTATGAACCTACTATTCACTGTTCTAGGCACTGGGGATATTACAATGAACAAAAGTACAATCCCCCCCCACCCTGCCTTCATGTTAATAGTCTATGCTATGACATTTTAAAAGAGTCAAGAGTATTCTCACTTTGCTTTGTAGCCCTGATACACTATGTGTATATATACTATATCAATAATTTTGTATTTATTAAAGAATCATAATGTGTCAACCCTAGTGATAAATGTTGGTGATACAAGGATGAATACGTTATACCCTGATTCTTCAAGGGGCTCATAATGAATTAGGCTTAAAAACTAATCATAATCCAACATACCAAGGACAACAATAGATGCGTGTTCTCAGTCCTTAGGCCGCCTAGACCAGAAGAAATGCAGAGTCTGCTAGGGCTGAGGGTCTGTATCAGGGAAGGATTCTCAGAAATTGACATTTTAAAATTTTAAGAATCATTTTTAAAATGTTTAATTATGTAAAATATCTTTATAGTTGCAAAGCCAAACTAAATAACAAGCAAATTCATAGAAATATGAATTCCATTTCTGTCCTATCACCCACCCACACATAAAACCTGTGAAAGTTGTCAGAATCAAAATGGAGTCATTTGTGTTAGAAACTCTGCCAAGTGGAGCCGAGGAAGGCCATGAAGGAAGGATGCTCATGTACAAATACCTGGTTGCAAGAACCATCACAAAAATTCTGCACAATCTTGCAAAAAAGTCTACCGGAACCTTACACAAAAAAATACGTTTGCAAGGACTTCTGCCCGGTACTTCCCTGTCCAGTCTCAGACTGATACCACCCTGGTCATGGATCCTGTAGCCAAGAATAATTATCTCAAAACAAATAAACAATGCTTCTCATTTTTTCTTTAAAAATCTCTGTCTGCCTTTATCTCCCTGAATAGGCCCATAGTTTGCTGTGTCCCTCATTTTCCCATCTCAATGCCCATTCCCTAATAAGCATCATTTTCTTTTAGAAAGCTTTTTTCTGTCTGTTATTTAGGGTGACAAACTTAACTTTTAAGCCAAATACTAGCGAAATGTTTCACAGCTTTCTCACATAGTCAAGTGATGGTGTTAATATTCAGACTTCTGGGTCCAATACAGACATGTTGTGTTTGATCTCTGGGTATAAAGTCCCAAAATATGTATTTCAAACAAGTGTCTTAATTAAGTGTAGTGGACTCTAACACACCTTGTCTTCAGATTTTGGTGAAATGGTTTGGACAAAGAAGTGATGCAGTAGCACTGGGCAGAGAGTGGAGAAGAGAGGGTTCCTGGGGCTGTTTATAGGGCTTAGCATTTGAACTATAGGGCAGGCTTTGGGGAGGCATGACAGTGCATTTCAGGAGGATAACGAGGTAGATTTATATTTTATCATTTTAGGCAAATTTGGACTCCTTAGAACGCACAAATGACATCATTCTTTATGTTTGAAAGAAGGGGGGCCAGAAAAGGAGCAGGGTCTGCAGTCCAGGGAAGAGGGATGAAGGTCTAAGTCAGGCAAGAAAGGGCCTTCCAGCTCAGCATCTCTTCCTTGTGTTATCAGACACAGAAGTTTTCTTCAACCAGAACTTGGCCACTGGAAATCCCTAGTAAAATAAAATCATCAGCAATCATTTAAAATTTTGATATCCAGACTATTCTTGCAAATCCTCTCTTTTTCTGCTTTTTAAACCTTCATTTATTGTTTTGAGTTGCATTTTCAATAGCTAAAAATGAATTATTCAATCAGTAAATGTAAAACAAAATTTTTCCTAGAAATAAAGGAATGAACAGATAGTTTCCTTTCACCTGATATTTCTTCTACCTGGGGTATAAATATGCGGTGATTGGAATTAGGTGTCTGGAGCATGTATTTGATAATCATTCCACACAAATATGTAATCTAATCATTTCATCTTTTAAAAGAATGTATTATTAGCCTATTTTAAGCCCTTTGGGAATAGGCATATTTTCAATTCTAATTGGTATGGGCCAGGTAAATATCATTTTTCACTTCTGCAAAGTTAATATTTGAACATGCAGGTTTAGCGAAATATATAAATATGGGTAGGTATTGACCCAGATGGCCTTAATGTTCCTCTCAGCTTGACTGAACTTCAGATGGGTTTCTTCCTGAGCATGGGCCTCTGACCTCCATTTTCTTAGAGCATTTACTTTAAAAAAGTTGCAGTTGTCCTTTTTTTGTTTTGTTTTGTTTTTTGCCCCTTCAAGATATTAATCTTCTACAACTACTTGATATCTTTTTCAAGGACCTGGGGGCTATCCAGTGAAATGCAATCATCACAAAAGACAGGTTCCCTATCACCTGGTCTCTAAGGGATAGGAGTCTAACTTTAAGGAGAGCTGGTCAACAAACACAGCCTAATGGCCTTGATCGCCCCCTACCCCAGTGTCCTCCATCGTTTTCCCATCAGCTCACCTCGTCACTCAAAAACTCTCCCACCTTCTGTTTCCATAGATTCTTGTTGTATATACATACTCTAGCTATACACACCCACTCATCTTATATAAAAACACTTTTCTATTTCATCTGTTTTAGAAAGGAGAAGAAACAGTGTTCAATGATCATATTATTTATGCCTTTATCATGATTCATTTATCACTTATCGAACAAACATTTATAAAGAATGAAGTCAGGGGGGAAGCTCAGTATAACACACATAAATCAAAGGCAGTAATAAGAAGTTTGGTTCCATTTAAGACATCCTCACCCTTCATCCCACTGTTGGGAAAAGTAGAACTGCTGTATTATTCCCTTTTTGCAGATCTTGCTCTAGATAGAGAGGTAGAAGAGACCGATTCTTTTAAATATTTTGTCTTCTCCTTATATACCAATATCTGAAACTATTTTTTAATTACCTATGATTTAAGCTCTGAAAATATCATCTTTAACTGTAAAACAGCAATAAAAAGCTCCATAACAAGTTTTGTTTTGTTTTCTTGGTAGTTACAAGTATGGATTTTTTTTTACTTGAGAAAGGAGGTGGTTGAGCAATTTAGGGCCTATTCAAAACTGAGTACAAAATTGTGCACAGGCTCTGACATCCTCACCTTGAAGATGTTGACCCTAAGGTAATCCAACCCCTGATAAAAGTGAGAATTTTTATTTTGCTTTCTAATTCTTCATGATCTAAAAACAAGTCCAAGGTAGGTAGTTAAGCCATAATCGCTTCTAATGACTGTGACATTTAAGAACAATGACCCTCTAAGATGAAACTATTAGGTCATTCATAGATTAGTTAACCTTTTGGAAGCTCAAAGCCTCAATTACTTCTAGCAGAGACAGAACTTCAGAGTACAAACATGTCTGCTCTTTCAGTGATAAATGGCACAGGATAATCTAACCAGCGAGTTTCTGAAAGACGAATATTTACTCAGGTGGGGAATGAATATCAATCATATTAATAAACAATGAAAATGAGCTGTGCTCATTAATTAACAATATTAGACTGAGTTAATTACTTAATTTTCATCAAAGAATTTTAAGAATGAAAATATCAAGGGAATTCACTTAAATGGATAAATAGATTGGTCTATCAAAACTCTCACAGATATTAACCAAAAGAAATAATTTAGTTTACTGTGTATATTCTTTAGGATGAGAGAACTTTCTACTTTCAAATAAATGTCCAGTGAATTTGACCTTAACATGCACTGGTATAACAAGAAGAATATACATTATTTGAGCAACATAGATGGCACTTAATTTGTTCATATTTTATACATAGTTGCATAAATTTTAGTGTTATATATAGGAGAGTTCACATTCAAGCATTTCTAGTGCTGTGTGTTTGTGTTATTTTCCTTAGTAATGTGTAACCCTAGAATGTGTTAATTTATATAAGTTACATAAATTAATAAATATATCAATCATTGCACATCTTTGCCTTTTATCACTTTTAATTTGTTCACGGGCCACCTATTAGTAAACATACATAAGATTATGTTAATATTCAGTGTAGGTAGGCTTAAGAAAAGCATATGAATGTATCACATCATCATCAATATCTGTAACTTTCTACGCTGATCATTGGTAAAATTTGAGCCTTCAACTGATGCCAGAAATTATTTGAATTGATTTTAAAAGTTTATTCCATCACTATATATTGTTTCTACACTATGTGGAGTACTGTGCTTGACACAATAGAGAAAAGAAGTTTTTAAGCCACTTAAGATATTTTCCTTTTCTCCCAGCTCTTGCTAAGTGATTATGGCTATCTCTGATTTCATTAAAGGAAAGGTTGTGCTAACCAAATTATGGTGTTCCCTCCTTTGTCTCAAAATAAAATTAGTATTTACAATTTATGTACTTTTTCTTTTCAACTTTCATTATTATAACTTGTTACATTGCTAGGTTTAGAAGATGTCTTTATTTATAGGTCTGTATTAGATCTACTTTTGCTTCTTTATACTATCATAATGCTGTTTCATTGCTGCTTTGTTAAAATCATTCATCAGATAGTGATTGTTTTATATAAGCAGTGAGGTATGTGTGGGATGAAAAGAGGTACCACTGGGAGTAGTCTCTCATATAATTGCTCAGGATGCGCTACCTGAATTCCATTTGTCTTCCCAGGAATTAGGTGATAAGAGAGATGTGTATGCATCATTCACCTAGATCATTGGCAAGACATAGGAATTGTAATTGCAAGTACAATTTTAAGTGCTTGGCAAGACTCACCGTAGCCTTAGAATGAGAAGGATGTTTCTAGGATCTATGGGTAATATGTGTCATACACCTTATTATACAATTTTGTTGAATGTCTGGCAACACCTTTGATGTAGAAAATTGCTCCTCCTCTCCGTTGCCTCCTTTCTATCTGTCTTTGTCAAAGCTTTCCTGGACTATTTGAGAAGCCTGTATAAGGTGCATCTGGCAGAAATTTGGAGAATTAGCAAACTTCCTTGGGGATCTTTGAGAGAGAAGTATGGCAAATAAAAAATATAAAATAGTACACTGAAAGAAAGAATACCTCCTAGATGGAATTTACATTAGCATCTCAATGCCATAATATTTTCACTATTTTATTGAAATCATATTAACATTTTACCAATTGTAATATAAAATAGAACTGTGTGAGAAATATTATGCTCTAAGTTTCATCTTCTAAATACATTGGCAATCAAAATTAATAAAGCTATGTGATGTTCACCTGATACCACATTTTTGAGTAGCTATTTTTCCTTCCTTAGCCCGCTCCCCTCAACTCATTTGTGGATCTTTCCTGGGGGCCTTCCTTCAACAAGGTGCACCATCAAAGAAAGTTCTGCTCTAGGGAACATGACACAAGACAAAATGTTTAACACTTTAATCACTCCCTGGAGCATTGTAAGTGATTAATAAATGCTTATTATTATCATCATCATTATTGCTACAAATTGAATATCCATTATCCAAAATGCTTGGCACCAGAAGTGTTTTGGATTTCAGATTTTTTCAGATTTTGGAATATTTGCATAAACACAGTATGATATTTTGGGGATGGGACCCAAAATCTAAACACAATATTCACTTATGTTGCATACATACCTTATACACATATTCTTAATAATTTTGTGCATGAAACAAAGTCATGACTGCATTTTCGACTCCGCACATGAAGTCAGGTGTATCATTCTCCACTTGTGGCATTATGTTGGTGCTCAAAAAGTTTCAGATTGTGGAGCATTTTGGATTTCAGATTTTCAGAGTAGGGATGCTCAACCTGTACATAAGTCCTTCATCAAGTGTGTATCGAACACTGCTATTTAACAAGCATTGTGTTTCATGTGCGTCTATTCTCTAAACGTTAGCGATAAAGCCCAATGCATTGATAGGAAGCCCATAGTGGCTGCGCTGCTGGCAGGATTGGAGGTTAAATGAGGAAGAGAGTAAATCAGTAGCCTCCAGAAGCACATTGATCAGTGACTTTTAGGAAGATAGCTGTTAACTGAATTTTTGTTTTCTTTTGTAAAACATCCTGAGAAATATAAGATTAGCTTTTGTGAGCCATTTTCATATTCATAATAAATGTACTTCTCCTGATTTACATATTTTATTTACCTATCAAAATATTGGTATTTGTACTTTCTTCGGTATTGCCTTATTTAACTGGCATTTTCAACTTGGCTTCTTAGCACAAATTGTGGCCTTGCTAAATGTCTTATCCAATTAACCAGTTGGCAGGATTAGCTTTTGGCATTAATGGTTTTTCTGGGTTATGGCTTTGTCAACATGTTGTCTTTTTCAAAATGTACCAAGATAAACTGTATGAAAGGTTAACCATCCAGTTTAATGCTTGCTACCAGCTGTCTTCCCAAAGAAATACTCAGGGCAACTACATAAGAATCATGCAGTTTCTGGAATGTAGATCTATTTGCATTATCAAGAATTCAAAGACCTGAATGAAGTCTATTTAAGCTCAAAGCACCGTGATTGATTTTAGTAGAGATGTTTGCATAATATATATAGTATTCCCTCAGGCAGAGGGCAGGATAAAAGTGCTTATTGAGCTGAGCTCTGGGAAAGTGCACAAGGATTTATCTAAAGGTCAATGAATGTTATAAGAAATGCTGTTCATAACTAAGTGTAGTTGTGAAAATGCAGCTAAAAATGTACACCTAAAACTCAGATTTGAAAAAAAAATCTGTAACATCTTATTTCGATCTTGACCTCATGCTCCACTGGAAAACATGAGGGGTGCTGAGCACAGTTGGCCACAACTGCACTTTCTTTAACAAGGGCTGATGCCTGCCTGCCATGTGGGCTCTTCCTTGGAAGCTCCCAGCCCTGGTGGACCTGTTAGAACCCTCTTTTCGTGTTTTTCCTTGTTCCCCTGTCATTACTTTAAAATAACTAAAAGAGTAGAATTGGAGTGTTCCTAACACAAAGAAATGTTAAATGCTTTATATTTTTATATTAAAATTCCCTTTACCATGTGATTTCTGCTTCCAGGTTGGATACATATTTGTCTAATCTTTTCCTTTCTTTTAACTTTTAACCTATTTTTGTCTTATGTTTAAAGTACTACACTACTCATAGGCAGCATATAATTAGGCCTTCATTTTATATACAATTGACAAATTATCACATGTTTAGATCATATATATTTGATATCACTAATGATGTAGTTAGGTTTAAATCTGCCATCTTGCTATTTATTTAATAACAGTCCTATAAGCTCTTTGTTCCCTTTCTATTTTTTTCTAATATTGTTAATGAATTGAGTATTATTAAAGTTATCTCATCGTATCTCATTTGTTGGTTTATTACCTATAACTTTTTGACTATTTTAATGGTTGCTTTAGGTTTTAGGGCATACAGATTTACGTCATTACAGTCTGTCTTAAATGATGGCATACTATTTCATGCATGATATAAGAAACTTAAAATAGTATTACCTCTAATTCTCCCCTACCTGGATTTGTGCTATTTTTGTGATATAATTTATTTCTTTTACAAATGTTATAAACCTTATTCTACATTGTCATTTTGTTTGTTTAAATAGTCAATTTTCTTTCAAATATTTACATAATAAAAAGTTTGTATTTTTCTACATTTAGTTACTATTGCCAGAGTTCTTCAATTTTTTGTGTAGATACAGATTTCCAACTAGTATCATTTTCCCTTTTCCTGAAAGGACTTACTTTAACGGTTCTTATAGTACACATGTGCTAGTGATAAATTCTCTAAGAGTTTATCTGTCTCAAAAATCTTTATTTTGCCTTCACTTTTCGAAAAAGTTTCCATTGAGTATAGAATTCTTGAATGTTGAATTCAATGAGCAAAGAATTTAAAATGATTGTCCCACTATCTTCTCTTTTTGAGACTTTCTCTTCACCTTTGGCCTTAAGCAATTCAATTCTGATTAACCTTGGTGTGGTATTCCTCATGCTTATGGAGCATTTGAGTTGTTGAGCTTCTTGGATTTGTGGGGTTTAATAATTTTCTTCATATTTGTAAAAGTTAGCCTGTTGTTTCTTCATATATATTTCTATTCCCCAGTCCTCCTGTGGATACTCCAAGTACTTGTATGTTAGTCTTCTTAAAGTTATTTCTAAAATTCACTAATGCTATGTTCATATAGTCATATAGTCTTTCTTCTCTTTGTTATTTATTTTACATAGTATGTATGATTGTGTCTTTAAATTCATTAACCTTTTTCTGCAATATCTAATCTTTCATGAACCTCATCTAGTATATTGTTTATCTTAGCAATTGTAGTTCTTAAATCTGAAAGTCCAATTTGGGTCTTTTTTATATCTTCCATGTTTCCACTTTATTTTTAGAGCATGTGGGATGCAATTATAATTACTCTCTTAATGTTTTTATCTGGTAATTCTAATAAATATCAGTTCTGGGTCAATTCTTTAAAATTTTATTTTATTTTAATTGACAAATGATAATTGTATATATTTATGGGGTACAATGCAATGTTTTGATACATGAAAACATTGTGGTATGAGCAAACATGGTTAATTAGCATATCAATCACCTCGAATACCTATTATTTCTTTGTGGTGAGAAAATGTAAAATCTTCTCTTTTAGCTATCTTGAAATATTCTATACATTATTATTAACTATTGTCACCTGTAATAGAACACACAAAGAATTTGTGTGTTCTATGAGGAAGAGAATACACAAAATAATTTATTCCTGCTATATAACTGAAATTTTGCATTTATTGACCAACATCTCCCATTTCCCCGTCCATGAAATGGCCCTAGACTCTGGGAACCATAATCATATTTTCTAGTTCCATAAGCCTGACTGTTTTAAATTCCGTATATAAGATAGATCATATTGTATTTGTCTCTCTGTGCTAGGCTTATTTCACCTAACATAATGGCTTCCAGATCCATGTCTGTTGTTGCAAATGACAGAATTCTCTGTTTTTTAAGGCTGAGTAGTATTCCACTGTGTATATATATCACATTGTTTTAATCCATTAATCTGTTGATGGACACAAGTTGTTTCTGTATCTTGGCTCTTGTGAAAAATGCTGCAATAAACATGAGAACATTGATGTCCTTTTTATCTATTGATTTAATTCCTTTTGGATATATACCCAGAAGCAAGATGTCTGGATCTTATGGTAGTTCTAATTTTAGTTTTTTGGGAAACACCTATATTCCAAAATGGCTGTACTAATTTACAATGCCACCAACAGTGTACAAGGGGTCCTTTTCTCCACATCCTCACCAACACTTATCTTTAATCTTTTTGTTAACAACCAATCTAACAGGTATGAGGTGGTATCTTAGTGTGGTTCTCATTTGTATTCCTCTGATGATTAGAGATATTAAGCATTTTTTCTATTTGTGTTGCCTATTTGTATGTCTTCAAGAAATATCTATTTACATCCTTTGCCCCTTCTTAATATTTGTTATTTCTTGTTACTGAGTAGCTTGAGTTCCTTGTGTATTTTGTGCATTAATTTCTGATTTGTTATATGATTTGCAAATATTTTTTCCCAATCTGTGCCAGCTTTGGTTGATTGAATATTCTCATTTCAAGTCATGCTTTCTTCTTGCTTCACATATATAGTAATGTATATAGTAATATATAGTAATGTTTGATTGGAGCAAGACCTTATGAATTTTACCATGTTAGAGATTGGATATTTTTAAATTCCTCTAAATGTTCTTGAGAATAGTTTCGGGATGTGGTTTAGTTACTCAGAAATAGTTTGATACTTTCAGTGTTTGCCTATAATATTTGTTGGTAGGATCAGAGTCATTTAGTCTAGGGCTAATGGTTTCACAACACTGAGGAAGGACTCCGCTCTGTATTCTATGCATGTCTCAGTTTTTCTGGTCTCATTGGTAGAAAAAGACACTGTTGCCAGTCCTATTTGAGTTCCTGGTGTTGCTTCTTCTAATCATGCTGAATGATCCTTTCCACAGCCTTGGGAAGTGTCTCATAAGCAAGGGCTGATGAGTACTCTGTGGAACATTCAACGGGAAGCCCTTTGCAGATCATCTGAGCTCTTTCTATGCATCTCTCTCTTCTGGCCTATGGACTCTCCACCTCGGTCTCCTGTGGCTCTCAGCTCTGCCTCCTCAAATGAGAAGGTGCAGGTGCTCTGTGTGAGGTCTTCCTCTTTGAATTATGAATCATGGCCTGGTCACTCTTTCAGAACAGTAAGCTGTGATGACTACAGAATTCACCTTGACTGTTTCCTGTCTTTCAGTATGGTAGTTTTCTGTTGCTGCCACAACAAATTACTGCAAATGTAGAGGTATAAAACAGTACCTACTCATTGTCTCTTAGTTCTGTAGGATAGTGTGACTCATTTTGTTCTCTTCCTACAGTCTTCCAAGGCTAAGGTGTCAGCAGAGCATCTCCCTTTCCTGGACCTAGGGGACAGTCTGTTCCCAGGCTCATTCAGGTTGTTGGCAGAGTTCACTGCCATGTGGCTATAGAACAGGAGTTATTCTCAGCTTCTATAGGCTGCTGGCATCTCCTGGGGCTTAGCCCCTTAAAGCCAACAATGGGTCAAATGTTACTGGTTTCTCAACATTCCCGGCAGCCTCATCTCTCCTGCCTCCTATGCTGCTGGATTTCTCACACTGACTTCTGGGGTTACACTGTGTCCCTCTGAATGATTCAGGATGAACTTACTATCATAATGTCATAATGTCAACTGATCAGCAATCTTAATTTTATTTACAAAGTTTCTTCACAACTGTCTTTATGTTGGTTTTGAATAAATAACTGGATGACAGTATACTTGGAGTATCACCTTTAGAATTTTGGCTACCACACTCAGCAATTACTGCCTTTCTTTTTTTATGATGTCCAGTGCCTTGAAAATAATTATTTCTTATAATTTTTCTTGGTATGTTTGTTTGTTTGTTTCAGGTGAGATTGTAAATCTCATATTTCTTGCTACTCCGTCTTAGACAGAAGTTGATGTCAATGGTCAGGATTTTAGGGTTTCTCCTTCATCTACTCTCTAAGATGATAGCTTTGTGTTCACATAAAAGAAGTGAAAAGGGAGCTGTTGACATCCCAGGGAGACCTTCTCTTATCCTGAAGGTTACGATTATCATAGACTTAGCATGTCTGATGCTTGCTGCATTGATATCTATTCAGGTGCAGTTAGTCCCACTGGTTCTTTGGGTTGTCATTGCGTCATCTACTGTGCAAATCCACAGTCCTGGTCATTCAATTCCAATGCAGAATTGCTCACACACTTGTTTAATTGTTCATTTGTTTTTTTGTTTTGTTTTGTTTTGTCATACCCTTTTTTTCTACTGGAGAACTGAGACTCTGAATGGAGACAAAACTTATTCCTGAGCTATTTGAATTCTCCACTTGGAAAAATAAATTTCTTAAAGTTCTGAATGGCACACAAGCAGCTGTGGGTAATCAGGAATGTCATTTTAGACGTTTGTCTTTTTTAAATTTTTAAATTTTTTTTTATTTTTTTGAGACAGAGTTTCACTCTGTTGCCCAGCCTGGAGTGCTGTGGCATCAGCCTAGTTCACAGCAACCTCAAACTCCTGGGCTCAACTGATTCTCCTGCCTCAGCCTCCCAAGTAGCTAGGACTATAGGCACGTGCTACCATGCCCAGATAATTTTTTTTTCCCTATTTTTAGTCACTCAACTAATTTTTTCTATTTTCAGTAGAGATGGGGTCTCGCTCTTACTCAGACTGGTGTCAAACTCCTGACCTCAAGCGATCCTCTCACCTCAGCCTCCCAGAGTGCTAGGATTACAGGCGGTAGCCACTGTACTTGGCCAGCATGTCTGTATTTTGACATGCCTTTACCAGTGCTGTAGTATTTTTCCTACCTTATTTATGTGGACATGTAGACTGCAGGATTTCTCTTGAATGCTCGTAGCCTGTCCCAGGCTAAATTTCCAGAAGATAGCCACTGCAAGGTCTTAGGTTTGTGATTTCATATTTCAGCTCAGAGTGCTGACTTCTGACTTCTTTTCTTCCTCTTATCAGTGCTAAAATTTCTTGCTCCTGAACTGGAAAGAGAGGGGTTTTTGTTCGTTTGTTTATTTTGTTTTGTTTTTCACCTACTTCTTCCTGAGCAAGTAAAACTTTTCTTCCTCTGATATTTCCTAATTCTAGACTTTCTGGGCTTTCTTTTGATGTGCAAAGAGAACAAAAAAAGTATATTGATAAATTTGAAATGCATTTCATAGAATATCATACAATAACAGTAATCCATAAAATTGTAAAGTCTGCATGTTGACAGATTAATACTTTTCTGTCTTCTCCAGAATAGCTGTGGCATTTCTGCATGTAGATCAAGACTTTGTGAAGTAAATCCCTTAGTAAAAGAAGTAAAATGAGTAAAATTTTTGAAAAAGAGAGCACAGAGGATAAATTGATCTGCTCCACATTGGATTACTGAATTAGGACAGCGATGGAGAAGACATTAGAGAACCTCTGGCAAAGAGATTTCAAAGGAAGGTACAGGGATCAAAATGACTCGACTCTTAAGCAGTCATCATGGTCATCTAGAAGGCAAATGAGTGAAAACAATTATTTTGTTTATGACAAGAAATGTACACTATCATTCTGTCACTGATAAAACCCCAATAAATGTTTCTATCCTGTTCAATACTTCTTGAGATTATAATCTGTGCATAGATAAGACACACCATAGAAGCAGGAAGTCCAATATTCTTTGGGTTACATGCTTTTAGGTACATACAGTTGATAGTATGAGAATGGGGGGAATATAGCTTTCCTTCATAAAAGACTGCAGTGGAACTCACATACATTTTTAAAATTCCATTTATTCATAATAATCAATACAAACTTTGTAAGATCAGATAGGTGTCTACTTTCAGGTGACATATAAGGAGAGAAAAGTGAACAATAGCCATGATAATGGGGAAAAATCCTATCACACAGCAATAGTATGGTGCTTTATTCCAACTGAATGAAGCAAGGTTAGATGTTTGAAGAATAGCATCATGTCCAAGTTGATCCACATTGAAGAAAGAAGAAATTTATTAGTGTTCAGGGAGGTTGATGCTAGACCTGATATTCTTCCCTTTTCCTAAATACCAAAGCTACAGAAAGAGGATTTAGAAATAATAATCTTGAAAACTTTTTCCCCTCCTATTATCATTGGTGTATGGCTAATCCATTGGAACAATACGTTAGAAGGAGCCTCTTCTTATTCCAACTCTTTCTGTGAAACCTGTTTCCCTACTTCTATTGTCTATTGGCAGAAGTGTTTAATAACATTTATCTTTTGACCTTTTATCCATTTGCCCTTTGAGTTTATTTGTACCAGTCCTGTGAATCCATGTGATAGAGAGCAATCTAGTGGTATTTGTTCTGTAAATCAAAACTACATCAAAGCAGCTTGCAAAGATACAGAACTCTACTTTTCTCTCCAAGATGCCTGCAGACAACAGGCAAGCACAATGGAAAAGATGCAAGTGCAAATTGCAATCTCAGGTCATTTCCTCTTTTTTATTTACTTCTTCGCTTATGTTTGAACAAAATCTACTGTGTCACACATCTCAAAATACGCAGATGAGTATCACATCAATAAGAGATAAATATGCAGCTTATTCTTAAGGTAAAGAAGGTGTTAGAAACTTAGTTTTTCGCTTAATTTACAAACAAATTTGAAGGAGACTGTGTTAAGTGGAACGAGCACGAACTGTTAATATGCTTCTTTTCTTTTCCCGTTTATTATTCTGTCAAAACGACAGAAAACACCCAGATGTATGTGCAGTACTGGCTTATTTCCAAACTCTGTCATTAGATTAGTATTCAACTTAATGTTCAGGGGTTTAGCCATTATAATTAATCATCCTCTAAGCACAGAAAGATACTTAATACCCTGTCCCTACTCATTATTTAGATTTTTAGGTCTGTAGTGAGGGGCGTTAGGAAAAGATTAATTAAGCCACGCACTTTGGGGTTATTCTCCCATCATTGAACAGAGGATTTACATACATAATGGGCACTAGTGTTGGGGAATATTTCCCCAATAATGAAAACAATGGCTCTCTAAGTGAGTTTGTCCAGCAACAATAATACAGAGTAGATTTAACCTAATGAGTGTTTCTAATATTTTACTTTTATTATTTACCTTTTTTGTACTTCACTAATAACCACCCAGTTTATACACTTTAGGCAACATATACTATGTTTTAGGAAAATGTGAAGGTTTATTTTATCTTGGAAAATAACTAACTCTATAGCCAATTACTGCATCATACTTGTTGAATCTCATTCTCTCAGGTGAAATATGATGGGTTAGAATGTACAGACTTTACAATTGCATATAATTAGAAAATACTAAAATTTGATATGTAACATATTTAGATCGAAAATAAGCCTTAAACATTGGAAATTCAGGACAGAGTCTGGAATTTGCTATTTGGAGTGAAATATAAAGATTACCAATTTTAGTTTTACCAGTGCTAATTGAAAGTGTTTGAAATCTGTTGTATGTGAGAAAATAAATCATTTTTAACATATCTTTTTCCATTTACAAAATGTCTATCATTATATTGAAATGACCCAGTGACTCTTGCATCAAATAGGGATGAATCTATGCTATGAAAAATGTTTTGTTCTGGAAAAGCCCCTTCACACTTATTCCACACATGCTTATAAATATTATCTTTGAGGCAGAAAAGAGGTATAAACAGCTTGACTAACATTCTAGCATTGTTTTCTTAGATTTTTTTCACTATCACATTCATTGTTTTTTCAAAATATAGTTCTTCATACAGAATATTAATTCTCCGTATACCTCAAGAGATTCATCTAGTCACTCAATTAAACTCAGCAGTCATCAAAATCCCTACCTTAGAGATTCCATTATCCATTATCCTTAACTATTTTTTTTTCTTATGGCTTTATTTTCCTTTAAGGATGCCATTTATCAAAGCATAAAACATACATAGGCATGGAGATGTTTACATTCTACCATCATGTTTATATTCTCAAGCAGGTAGATGCCATTTTTCAACCTCAAAAGGGAATTCCAGATATGTTTTTTACTCTTTGGACTTTAAATCAAAGAACAAAATATAAATCAATATTATTAAGTATGTTAACTTTAAAAAATCTAATTGGATAGAAGAAATTTTCTTTTTCATTTATTTTCAAATCAAATTTTGAAATATTAGGTTTTTAATTGACCCTGGTCTATCCAGAAGGATCAGTTTAGCTAAATCACCAAAGATAATTAAACACAAATCCAAACTGGATTATCCCCTAAGAGGAAGGATCATGACTTGGAGAGCTTATTAGACAAACTGGAACAAATTGGACATTATTTATTTGATGTATATAATTTCCTACTCAACTAGATTGTAACCTTTTGGAGGCAGTGACCAAATATTATATTTCTTTCATAACCTATAAGATTATAGATTATAATCTTATAACCTATTATATTTCTTTCATAACCTAAGCAAAGATCAGCAAACTGTTTTCTGTAAATGGGTAAGTAATAAATATGTCCATTTTTTCTGGCCATATTGTCTTAGTTGCAACTAGTATACTCTGCCATTTTAGTGCATAGCCAATATGTAAACAAATGAGCATGGCAGTATTTCACTAAAATCTACATCTACATAGACAGATAGTCAGTTTGGTCTGTGGACAATAGATTCCTGATAATCCTATATGGGCATATATAAAATATAAATGCATAATAAAAGTGAACTTAAATGTAAAATTGACATAAAATCTTATTTGCTTTTTAATATTATCTTTTTTTGAAATAATGATTTTTTACTAGTGTGTTATAATTTATCAACTATGTTCTACTTTTGACATTCAAATCCATGTTGAAAATAGCTGTCAACATAATTTTATATGTAAGCGATTGTCAGCCATATAAAAATATGAACATGTAAGAAAAGACGAGACGGCCTGTGGTAGCAGCTGAGTTTTTATGGTATAATACTGGAATTTTATTTGTTTTGGTGTTAGAAACTACTTCAATATGCATTACATTTATTTTTCTGAAAAAAACCTAAGCATTTTAACAACACAATAGATTGACATTGTACTACATGGATTAACTATGCACAAAAAATAATAAAGATCTTCATGGTCCATTACTTGGAAAAAAATTGGAAAACAATATTTTAAAATACATGAAAGGCGTTTATGCTAAGAAAAATACTTGACTCACCATGCAATTATTTTAGAGTATTTAATTCCAAACTGTGATATGATATCATATCACAATGAATGATTCTAGGACTTTAATTACTTTCATGACTCAAAAATTTGTTCTGATTTTCAGCACTTTAGTGATACTATTTGAAGTTATCCATAAGATTATGCACAGTAAAGTCAGTACTAACTTGTTAACTGTGAACTAGAGGTACAAACTGCATGGTCCTGTATTTTACAACTTAAGAGTTTTCAAAATTACTTTTATTGTGTGAAAAAGCCCCTAAAGAATGCTGAATTTGTTTTAATTCATAATTTTGTCAGAGCAATCAGAACTCAAAAAGTTACATCAGAAAATATTGCTGTTCCTAACACAAAGAAATGATGAATGACTGAGGTGATGGATACCCCAATTACCCTGATTTGATTAATTCACATTGTATGCCTGTATCAAATAATCACATGTACCCTTTAAGGATATACAATTATTATGTACCCATAAGAATTTTTTTAAAAAGAAATAAATTTTTGAAAACTATAAAAAAGATGTTGAGTTACAAAAAAATAGAAAAGAAAAAATATTACTATAAAGCAATATAAAAGAGAAGCTGAAATATATTATAAAATGCTCTTCTACACCATTATATTCTTCAGTGCATTAGAAATTGATTACTGTTGTAAGGAATATGTGATTTGAAAATAAAAACAGGAGACTCTCAACTGTAGCAGCCAGGTATTCACCAATATTGATTGAAAATATTTGAAAAAAATTAAAAAATAACAATACAATAAAAATAATACAGTATAACAACTGTTTACAGACCATTTACATTGCATTAGGTATTGTAAGTAATCTAGAGACGATTTAAATTATATAGGAGAATGTGCTAAGGTTATATGCAAATACTACACCATTTTCTATAGGGGACTTGAGCTTCCAAGAATGTTGGTATCTGCAGGGGTCTTGGAGCAAAACCCCTGATGATACAAAGGAAGTATTGTACATCCACACATGTCTAGCTCTGTGTTTGGATATTTGCTCCTGTCTCTACTCCATCATTTCAAATTGTTTGTACTGGCTATTGATTACTCATTTGATATTCAAGTTATTAGATAGAATGCCTGAAAGAAACTTCTTAAGCTAAGAAAAATATTTTTCTTCAATAGAAGATGAAACCTCTAAGAATTTCTCATTTTCCGAAATGTTTTCATAACTCTCGATAGTGGGCACTGTCTGGGGGATGGTTGCAGCTTGCAGCAGCTGACTGGGGCAGGACACAGGTAATATATGTAACATAACATTTGTACCCCTGTAATATTCTGAAATTTAAAAAATATAAAAAAATTACACAATTAAAAAAATTTAAAAAGATGAGAATTAACACATTAGCTACCATCCTTTGGGCTTTAAGTAACCATGCAACCTGCATGAATTTCAGTATGAAAAGGAATTGTTATAAGGGTATAGATGTGTCTCACAAAATCGGAAGTATACTAGGTGTATCAGAGTTTGACTAGAACGAAAGGATTGAGATATTACTGGGAATACATACAGTTCTCTCACTTTCACTGTTACTTGTGTTTGTCATCCTTGTATTTTCTTTTCCACTGGCGGTCTAACTCTTATTTTTCTTTGTTTATATGTCAAACTTGGGGACCAAGAGAGATTGTATGTACCTGTCCTCAGTTTCATCCACTCAGAAAGATACTATTCTAAAATCTAGGGTCCAAATTTGAATTAGCTCAGCCTATGGGTATAGCCAGCTCTGAACCAATGAATCAATACCCTATAGAGTAGAAGATGGGCTCATAATCCAGCAGTGTCCATGCTTCTGATAGAACCATAAAGGTCAGGGAAGGTCAACCAACGCCAGATATGGTTTTGGAGGAACTGTGTGCAAAAACAAACAGAAACAATAGGTATTCTCTAACGTAGCATGCATTCTTTTTTTTCATGTCTTCCTAAATTCTTTGAGAATTCAAAAACAAAAGTATAATTTGAAAACTATAGTCACTCCCAGTGCTTACAGACAGATGTATCATTTATTAGGTTAGGAAATAGCCTGTTTCCATGTAAGTTAGTGAAGAATTTCATGAATGTTTTTGGGATTCCTTCAAAATGATGATACAACTTTTCTCACTTGAATTTCTAATATAATGAATAAAGTTACTGCATTTCTGGGCATGACAATCTTTTTATTTTTTGGCATTTTTGTGCCAAATCCCATTTGTTAATGGCATATTTTTATTTTAATACAGAACTAGATATTTGTGTTACTATTTACTCAAGATTTTTGTAATTATGTTCTTAAGTGAGGTTGTTGTTTGTTTCATCTCAAACAATTGATATCATTCTATTTCCTAAATGACTTCACTGGAACATTGATGATGTCCAAGGTCAATGTTAGTCCTCACTCTACCTATGAATAGTGTTTGCCTCAGTTCAGTAGTTTTGTTTTGTTTTTATCACAATTTTTTCACTTGGCTTCCGAGTTTTCATCAATTTTCATTTTCATCAATTTTCCTCCTGCTTAACTGGGCACTCTACCTCAATCTCTTATTAATTTAGTCTCACTGGATACGAAATTAAGTCCCTGGATTCACCTTGTCTCCATCTACTCTCTCTGGTAAATGTTTCACTCATTTAGATGCTTAAAATACCAAAATTTGTATCTCCAACTTGTCTCTTTCTCGTGAATTGTCTGTTACATCCATGTTATCCACTAGTATATGATGGCAGTATATATTTTTTGTTTCTTTAATGAATCTAAATATATTACCTTTAAAATATGGGGCAATTCTAAAAATCTTGTTTTATAAAATACTTTCTCCACTTTACTACATTATGATTTCCCCATATCTACAAAGAAATACACACATCCGATAAAGAGCTGATAACTAGAATCTATTTAGAACTCAGGAAAATCAGCAAGAAAAAATCAAACAACCCTATCAAAAAGTGGGCAAAGGACATGAACAGAAACTTTTCAAAAGAAGTTAGAATAATGGCCAACAAACATATGAAAAATGGTCCAGGTCTCTAATCATCAGAGAAATGCAAATCAAAACTGCAATGAGATATCACTTATCTCCAGTGAGAATGACCATTATCAAAAAGTCTCAAAATAATAAATGTTGGCGTAGATGCGGAGAGATAGAAATACTCCTGTGTTGCTGATGGGACTGCAAACTAGTGCAACCTCTGTGGAAAGCAATATGGAGATACCTTAAAGAGATACAAGTAGATCTACCATTTGATCCAGCAATCCCATTACTGGGCATCTACCCAAAAGAACAAGAGACATTCTATAAAAAAGACTTCTGCACTTGAATGTTTATAGCAGCACAATTTACAAGTGCAAAGATGTGGAAACAACCCAAGTACCCATCAATACATGAATGGATTAATAAAATGTGGTATATGTATACCATGGAGTACTATTCAGCTTTAAGAAACTGTGGTGATCTAGCACCTCTTGTATTTTCCTAGATAGAGCTGGAACCCATTCTACTAAGTGAAGTATCTCAAGAATGGAAAAATAAGCACCACGTGTACTCACCAGCAAATTGGTTTCACTGATCAACATGTAAGTGCACATAAAGGAATAACATTTATTGGGCATCGGGCAGGTGGGAGGGGGGAGGAGGGGATGGATATATACAGACACAATGAGTGTGATGTGCACCATCTGGGGGATGGACACGTTTGAGGCTCTGACTCCAGGGGGAAGCGGGGGAAGGCAACACATGTAACCTAAACATTTGTACCCCCATAATGTGCTGAAATAAAAAAAAAATGGACAAAATATCCATACTTTTTGTAAAAAATATCAATGTTCTAATGAGATAATGAGCTTATATGGATTGAGGTGAGGAGAGGTGAGAAACCTGGAGAGTTGGTACTTTCACCTCTGTCTTGGTCCATTTGTGTTGCTATAACAGAATGTCACAGACTGGGTAACTTATAAAGAACAGAAATTTCTTGGCTCATGGTTCTGGAGGCTGGGATGTATAAGATCGAGGGGCTGTCATTGGGTAAGGGCCTTCTTGGTGCGTCATGACATGGTGGAAGGAAAGCATCACATTGTGGAACAGCAAAAAGAGAGAGTGAAATAGCGCAAGGGGATGCCAAACTTGTCCCTTTATAACAATCTCACTCCTCTGATGATGGCATTAATCCATTCATGCAGGCAGAGCCCTCATGGCCTAATTCCCTCTTAAAGGTCCCACCTCGTAGCACTGTTGCATTGGGGATTAAATTTCTATCACATGCTTTTTGGGGAACACATTCAAACTATATCAGCCTTGGAGGCATTACTGCTTCCCAAGGTGTGGCTGGAAAGGTTGAGTTGTATATTTGGTGGCCTTGCACATCTAGGAGAACAAGAGTTGGAATATGGGGCTTGCCAAAAATGGAGACCCTAGTAAACTACTCCCTGCTTTAGGGCTGAGACCTGAGAGACTGCTCCCTCGAAGTAAAAGTGAGCCATGCATAAGCTAGTCTTTACACAGAGCCATTATTCAACTTATCTGGGTGGCCCAGAAAATCTTAAGACTTGAAAAGGTGGTCTCTGATTCCTGAATATTCTAAGTGCCTGGTAGCTGAAGATTAAAATCTTCACTGATGGAAGAAAATATCATATCAGGCCTTATGTTAATTCTCCAAATTAATTTAAAAACCAGGTATAAGGGGAGATAAGCCAATGTTAGTAAACACCAGAAGAAACAACAGATGATAGGATTAGATCCACTAGTACTCCAGAAACTGGAATTGCCAGACACAAGAGTGTAAGAGAGCTTTGGTTCCTATGGTCAAAGAGATAAAAAAGCCAATTTTGAAAATGTTGGCACTGAACTATAAACTATAAAAAGTGATATAGTAGATTTGAAAAGGAACCAAATAGAAGTTCTTGAATTGAAAAATGAAAGAGCCCAAACTGAACTCAATAGGTAGGCTTAACTGCAGATTAGACTTGGCTAAAGAAAGAGTTGAAAATCAGGCCATAAGAAACTATTCAGAATGAAACACAGAAAGTCAGAAGAATTGAACATGCTGAAGGGCATATAAGAGACATAGAGGATACAGTGAAATGGTCTAACATACATTTAACTGGAGTCCGGGAAGGAAGGAGAGAATGAGGCAGCAACAATATTTAAAAAGATAACGACATTTACTGTTTGGAGACTTTTTGATAAGGGCCGTTCTTACTGGAGATAGGTGATATCTCATTGCAGTTTTGATTTGCATTTCCCTGATGATTAGAGATGATGAGCATTTTTTTATATGTTTGCTTGCTGTTATTCTGTCTTCTTTGGAGAAGTTTCTGCATGAACAGAAATTTTTCAAAAGAAGACAGAATAACAGCAAGCAAACATATAAAAAAATGCTCATCATCTCTAATCATCAGGGAAATGCAAATCAAAACTGCAATGAGATATCACCTA
>CAUYPO010032995.1:0-11741 GCA_963574435.1 Cheirogaleus major | reverse complement strand
ATAGAGTATTCAGCATACAGAAGACTGTCAAAGAGTTTATTTTTATCACGTTGAACTGTGCTGTGTTTTCAGTAATCCCAGTGGCCTGGCAATGTGATCCAAGTGAGCCAACTGGGATCACTATACCATCTGGTCAGATTTGGTGGGAACATGGACGCCAGGAATATGTAGAACTCAGAACCCAAACTTCAAGGGGACTTATGCTATCTTTCCTTTTTTTTCTTTTGAGACAATCTCGCTTTGTTACCCCAGGCTAGAGTGCAGTGATGTCATGGTAGCTCACTGCAACCTCAAACTCCTAGGCTCAAGCGATGCTCCTGCCTTGGTCTCCCTAGTAGCTGGTACTATAGGTGCGTGCTACGATGGCTGGCTAATTTTTGTATTTTTAGTAGAGATGGGGTTTCACTCTTGCTGAAGCTGATCTTGAACTCCTGAGCTCAAGCAATCCTCCCACCTCAGCCTCCCAGAGTGCTAAGATTACAGGTATGAGCACCCAGCCTACTGTCTTCTCATTTCTTAAGATTTATTTTTATTATTTTATGTTAGAGACAGGGTCTCACTGTGTTGCCTAGGCTGATCTCAAACTCCTGACCTCAAAGGATCCTCCCACCTCAACCTCCCAAATAGCTGGGATTACAGGCATGAGCCATGGTGCACAAATTTCAAGATTTACTATTTCTTACATGCCAACTTTCTTTACTTATTAATCTCATAAAAAATGTCAGTCATTTCTTTTGGCATACTTCGAGAATGATCAAAGATAAAACCTAAAAACAGGTGCATTAGACAATAAACTATTAAGAGGAGAAAGACAGGAAGTAAAGAAAACAAAGGAGAGAAACCAAAAGCAAGCCAAATTAAAATGAATTCTTAGATATAAACAAATAATGGATCACAAAGCACCTTCGAAGGAGAGAAAAAAGCAATAGATATTTTATCAGTTATGTAAACCATCATGATTCAGCTCTTCTGCTAATGAATAAGAAATGGGGTAGGGAGAAGACACAGGATTTAATATTTGGAAATTTCTATTGAGCTTGAGTTAATTTCCTTGATTTCTCCTTGGGTGTGAAGCAGCCTCATAGTAAATGTTTCTAAGTGTGAACTAAAATAAAATTTTAAGGTTCACCCCTCCCCCCCCCCCAACTGAATGGACCACCTCGAGGCGAAGAAATATCCTAAAACTAAATTGCCTGCCAGGAAGAGGGAGGTCAGACATGACTCATCATGTCCCCCTCCCTTCTTGGGGACATCCTTTGTAACCCATTAACAGGCCTAAGGGTACGCAAGACAAACCTGCAGGTCCTCAATTTACACAACAAATCTATGTCACATTTGTGGCTTATCTCTGATAAAAGCTCCTACTTTAAAACATTCCTAGCCTTTAGACAAAGCTTCATGTCTTTAACCAATTACAAGTCAAAGAATTTTTAAACCCTCCTATAACCTGTAAGCACTCCCGCATCCCCCTTCGAGGTGGCCCACCTTTTCGGGCCAAACCAATGTATGCCTCCCACATATTGATTTATGATTTTCTTGTAACACTCCCCCCCCCACCGAAATGTATAGCGAGCCCACTTGCTCAAGATTTCTTGGGTGTGGCTCCAGGTCATGGTCCTCAAATTTGGCTCAGAGTAAATCTCTTTAGAATTATCTTACAGAGTGTGGCTTTTTTTCCCATTGACTTAATGATAAGGGAAACCCCCATCTGTTACTTGGTACATCAGGCACCAGAGACGCCACCCCCCACTCACGGAAGACCAACATCAGTATAATACTAACCTGTTTCCTGGCCCATCAACTAGTCTATTGCCTGGCATCAGCATAACACTAAACCTATTACTTGACACATCAACATAATATTAACCTATTGTGTGACACATCGACTAACCTACACCTGGTACCCCACCCCTCAGACCACCCCAATTTAATAAAAGTGGGAAAAATCGGGTAGACGGTGCTCAGAATTTGGCGGCGAGGCCCCTCTGAGCTCACTGGCTCCGACTCTCCTTGTGCCACTCGGATTGTCCTCGGACTACCCGCTGTAACACTTGCTGTAACAATAAGGAACTTTGCTTTAAAATAAAAAAATTGTGTAGCTTTCATATAAAATACATGAAATAATGCAGAAAAATTGCGAGAAAAAAGAGAAAGCAGGGAAAACATTAAGCCAAATTCTAACAAAACCACTGTTAGTTTATTCAAAACAGGCTTTCTTTACCCTTTATTTTCTTAAAATTCAAATTGTGATATTATAAAATATATATTTGGTCTTTGCCCCACCTCCTGGCATATAATTCCTAAAATCCTTAGACTCTCCAAAGAGGTGTCTTTTGGTATGCTAATGAGCAAATGAGTTGACTGATGGATGGTAGCTCCCAAGTACCTTGTGGGGGTGGGGTGGGAGGTGGGGAGTGGGAGCGAATTGGTACTGGTCACCGGAAAGACCGAGGCATGGTTGCGGGTTTGGGGCTTTCCGCTCCACCAGTCCCTCCCTGTCCCTCCCCCCACCTCCAGGGGAGAGGGGCTGAAGGATAAGCTGATCACCAATGGCCAGTGATTTAATCAATCATGCCTATGTAATGAAGCCTCCTTAAAAACCCAAAGAACTAGGCTCGAGGAGCTAGGTTCCCGGAGCTGAACGTGTAAAGATTCCTGGTGGGTGGCATATCCTTTCCCCCATACCTCGCCCTATGCATTTCTTCATCTGAATCCTTTGTAATTAATATTCTTTAAAATAAACCGGTCAACCTAAGTGTTTCTCTGAGTCCAGTGAGCTGCTCTAGCAAATTAATTGAACCCATGGAAGAGGTTATGGGAACCCCAATTTACAGCCAGTTGGTCAAAAGCACAGGCCAAAACAACCTGGGGGCTGCAATTGGCATCAAAAGTAGGAGGCAGTCTGGTGAGGCTGAGCCCTCAACCTGTGGGATCTGACGCTATCTCCAGGTAGATAGGGTCAGGATTGAATTGAGGACACCCAGCAGGTGTCTGCTGTAGAATTGATTTCTTGCTGCTGTGTAGGGGAAAACTCCCACAGGTCTGCTCACAGAAGTCTTCTATGTTGATTGTTGTGGAGAGCAGAGAAAAAACAGTTTGTGTTTTTTCCACTCACAAATGTCTACCTTTGCTTTTATTTACTACATTTTATATTCCTATTGTTTCTATACGTATCTTAAAACTGAGATATAAAATGTCATAATGCTGCCCTTAACAAGTAAGACGAAAAACAGGCCACTGTCCTGATCATAACATAGATCAGAAATAAAACGGTTTCTGTATCTACATGTAGGTCCAGAAAGCTTGATTTAGTAATTAATTATAACTTTATCCACTCCAGTTGCTGGAAAACTGTGTGCAGAGCCACCCAGCACACAGCTACAATGAAGTAGTACAATTCCCAGCTGAAAAATAGCTGATTAAATACTTTATAGATAGAAATGTCTGTCCTGGGCAATCTGAAATGGTGTGGAGTGATGGTAAAAACACTGAACTGCAAACTTTGAGATCTGGTTCAGGCACTGTCTAGATATTTATAGGTCTTATCTAAGCCCATATGTAGAACATGGGGCAATCCCTACATGGGTCAAATCTTTAAAATTTGGTAGGAAAGTCTGTTCCTTCTAGATCTAAAATCCTATTATGTCGATGGTTTAATTTCATTCATCACCTATCATTAGGGGAAGACAAAATACTACCTTGGTAATAGTTAATATTAACTTTACAAACCATCTTTGTTTACCTTCACAGTTATCAATTAGCTTAAAATTAATTATTAACATGAAGTTAATGATGGGACTCCTATATTTCAGCTGGGTATCAGTGCCTTTTTCCTTGAATGTCTGTTAATATCTTCCTGTACCACACTTCAAGGCAATTGAATCCTATTTGAGGATCAAAGACAAAACTTTGAAGTGCTTTATCAGCCTGGAAACCTACTGTAAAGGCAGATAGGCAGGGGTCAGGTCACACTGTGACTCAGTGCTGTGTCACGCCACGTGACTGGAGTCAGATGTAAGCAACACCAACTATAAATTATAAAATACCTTCACTCAAACCTATTTTCATAATGGCAATTCTCATTGAAAAGCCTTGATTTATTTTTTCTTTCTTTTTTTAAGTCATGAATTAATAACCCATAGGGGCAAGGGCATTATTTGAAACCCTAAAATGTGTACCCCCATAATTTGCTGAAATAAAAAAATAAATAACCCATAGGGTTAATTATTACTGAAGAGAATATTTGTTTATCTTATTGAACGTGTCCTATTTGAAAAGGCTTGGGCTGGACCTTACCTATTGAAAATTGAGGAGGACTCACTTTATTAGTTTAGGAGCATCTGCCAAATGTGTACTGTGGGTGTCCCTGCAAAGTTACATGTAAGTCTAATTCTGTTAAACTGAGTTATATATAATAATGTATTTAGAGGAGCTTAATATATATATATAGACTTAAACTCTGGGGCCCGGGAGGCCAGCAGCGTCCTCCCTACTCGCCGGGGCTGTCCTCTCCCCTCGTTGGACCAAAGAAGTAAACGCTCAATGTGGAGGGGGACTGACATGTTTGGAGGGAAATGGGAACATATACAGTAATTAAAGAGTGAAATCATATTTAACGTTTCAGGAATAAAAAGTACAAAAGAAGACTGGTTAAAATGCGTAACTGTGAAGAAAAAGAAGCTGGAGGGCACTGAAGAAATGGATAACAATGTTAATTCAAGACCCTCCAAGAGAAGCTTCAGTGTAGACGGATTGGAAATGCTACAAAACCCAGTAAAAGATTCAAAAGCAATGTTTCAAACCTACAAACAGATGTACCTGGAGAAGAGAAGCAGAAGCCTTGGTAGCAGTCCTAAAAGTAATTACAAGACGTGGTTCTGTAGTTGCCACATTTCTGTCATTTTCTGTTCGGAATATTTTGCTGGAGATAATTCAGAACTGCCACAATAAAGATTTCTCTGTCAGAGAGAGTTTGGTCCCACTTAAGTTATGTATTCCATTGAAACCGCTTAATTAAAATGGCTTGAGAACTTTGTGGGTAAGCAGACATAAGAAATAGATAGTATTTGGCAGGGAAGCCATAAGGTATTTGAACTTCTACATTATTGAACCAAGTTTACCATTATTTTAAGAGGAATACTTTATACAGACCCTAATTTTGAAATCCTGACTATCCCCCTTGAGGGAGGATTGTTCCCCAATTAGTGACTTGTTTATTTAACTGGGACTGTACATATATTTTTGTTTTTAAGCTACATTAGCAAAACTTATTTTTCAAAAATGCCCACTGTGAATGTCAGATTATATTCTTAAGTATTTTATACCTAATTGTAAGCTTTTTTTCAGAAGTCTTGTTTTATACTTGTTAAACTGAATACAATTTTTGGATAATGTTTTAACATTACCTTTCATACTTGAAATAAACATTTATTTTTTAGGCCGGGCGCGGTGGCTCATAGCTATAATCCTAGCACTCTGGGAGGCCGAGGCGGGCAGATAGCTCAAGGTCAGGAGATCAAAACCAGCCTGATCAAGAGCGAGACCCCGTCTCTACTAAAAATAGAAATAAATTAATTGGCCAACTAAAAATATATAGAAAAAAATTAGCCGGGCATGGTGGCGCATGCCTGTAGTCCCAGCTACTCGGGAGGTTGAGGCAGAAGGATTGCTTGAGCCCAGGAGTCTGAGGTTGCTGTGAGCGAGGCTGATGCCACGGCACTCACTCTAGCCTGGGCAACAGAGTGAGACTCTGTCTCAAAAAAAAAGAAAACATTTATTTTTTAAAAAACTAAAAAAATATATATTTTAATATATATTTTAATATATATATATTTTTTTAAGTCCTGATTTATTAAAAGTCCCCAGCAGGCTTCATTTTTTCTTTTCAACATCCTGTTCTGCGGCTTCCTTGGCTCTTTTTGCCATATGCCAAAGAACCGGCCGTTGGTGCCGGCCACGTGCAGACTGGCAAATGCCTTGAAGTTCTTCTCCTCCTCAGTGATGACTCTGGCCTTCTCCTTCTTGTAGATGTTCCGTATGGGCATGATGGGCCCTGCCAACCAGGTGGCCAGTTTGAGTTCTTCACCAGAACTGTCTCCCTTCTTGGGGGCCGAGGGCTTCCTGGGGAAGAGGATGAGCTTGGAGCGGTACCCCTTTAGCAACTGCATGTTGGCCTGCAGGGACTCAGTAGACTAGTTCTGCCTCCTTGGATCCACAGGAATTCCAGTGATCCAGGCCACCTTCTTGTGGATGCCAGCCACCTGCCCCAGAACCACAGACAAGGATGAGCTGTCGAGGAGTCCCTCATCTCTCTCTAGCCTCAAGTGAAAGCGCTCAGTTATCAGATGGAAGGCGAGCTTAATATTTTAAAGAATTTTTTCAGTAAAAATTTTATCAACAACCCTTTTCTTATATAAATTCCCAGTGTCTAATTGTTTTGTTTTTGAAGTTTTGATTTTTAAAGATATCAGATTTTATTAAATCAGATCACATCCGTAAACATTATAAAAAATGATTTCAGAATCACCAGAAAAGGAAAACAAAATGAAAAACAGAAAAACAACATTTTGAACACCACAAACCAAAGACCACTAATTGCTAATCCATGTGCCAGGTAGGTTCTTCCCTTGGTACTGAGGAGGGACAGGTGGCAGGTGGCAGGCAGGGTCTTATATGAGATTTTGATGGTGGGTATAGAGCTGGGGCAGGTGTGGTGGCAAATAAGAATAACATGAGGAAAACTAGAAAATGAAAGATTTCAGAGGGGCGCAATGGCTCACACCTGTAATCTGAGTACTCTGGGAGGCTGAGGCGGGAGGATTGCTTGAAGTCAGGAGTTCAAGACCAGCCTAAGCAAGAGCGAGACCCCCATCTCTACTGAAAATGGAAAACATTAGCCAGTCAACTTAAAAAAAAAAAAAAAAAAAACAGAAAAAAATTAGCCAGGTGTGGTGGCTTGTACCTGTAGTCCCAGCTACTGGGGAGGCTGAGGCAGGAGGATCTCTTGAGCCCAGGAGTTTGAGGTTGCCGTGAACTAGGCTGATGCCACGGCACTTTAGCCCTGGCGACAGAGAGAGACTGTCTCAAAAAATAAGTAAGTAAAAATAAAATAAAAGATTTCACAAAGTCCTTGAGCAGTTTCAAAATGTTTAACCTGTGATAATGATCACTGAAGGATGATATTTTAAAAGAATGTATATATTTCATTGAAACATGTTACAGAAAGTTCTGTACTTGCCCTTGAATCTGCATCAGAAGAACAAGGACAAATGGTTTGAGAAGGAAAGAGAGATTTATTAATTTGCAAGCAAATGAGGAGACTCCTGTCTAAAATGCCATCGTCCTCCTAATAAGAAATACAGAGATTTTAAAGAGTGGTCTCTCAGCTTCAGGCAATTGCTGTTCAACTACAGTTGATAATCCTGATCAGTCCCACCTCCTCTGAAGACAATTGGGTGACCTCTGCCCAGGACCTCCATCCACCAGGTCAGGGCTGAGCCATCTCTTGTAGCACAAATAACAAAAGACATTACCCTGCTCCTCCCAACCACTGGCCTGAGACAGGGATGCAGGTTTTAGTTCTCAAAAAGGAGTGCAGATGTTTTAAAGAGACAGAATATATTTTTACGGTTTTTTTCCAGGCTGTTCCCTCTGTTACATATTCCCCACTGTCAATATTTCCCTTCTCTGTCTATGGAGGAGGGGCGACTACTCTTACAAACACACATTGGATTTTCTTCTCCAGGTATCTGTGGACTTTGATTCTACTCATCCACCAGTCTCAGGTTTTCAGCGCTCACTTGTCACCAGGATTTGAATTTAAAATATCTTGGGCACCACCATGTGGTCCAGTTGTCCTACCCTTTATAAAAGTATTTGTACAAGCCATTTACTCATTGCTTCTTACATAATGACAGCTGAAACTATTTATGGTTAAAAGCAACCACAGCATATTTGAAGGTCCTGTGCAATCAAAGGGAAGTTCATAATTGCATTTAGACTATACTTACTGGATACTCTTAGTCTAATAATTTCCAAGTACAATAAACTCTGGATAATATGATTAAATACTTCCTCTATGATTCGTTCAACTTTCATATTGACTTTGCTAACATTTGGAATACTTGCCTTGTTGAGGAGGCATAGCAGAAACTAGATTTATAGCTGTACTGCTTAGGCCAAATTTTACCAGCCACTGTTCTTGATTAAATAAGATACTGAGGATTAAAGATGAAAAAATTATAGCCTGCAAAATGTATGTTCACACAAAATCTGCACATAGATGTTTATAGCAGTTTTATTCATAACTGCCAAAAGTTGGAAACAACCAAGAGGTCCTTTGATAGGTGAATGTATAAATAAATTGTGGTACATATAGATAGTGGAATAGTATGCAGTGCTAAAAAGAAATGAGCTATCACGCCACAGAAATACATGAAGAATTTTAAATGCATATTACTAAGTGAAAGAAGCCGATCGGAAAAGGCTACATAGTGTATGGTTCCAACTATATGATATTCTGAAAAAGGCAAAATTATGGAGATAATAAAGTGATCAGTGGTTGCCAGGGGTTGGGGCGGGGGAGGGCTTTTAGGACAGTGAAACAACTCTGTATGATACTCTAATGGTGGATGCATGTCATTACACATTTGTCAAAACCCACAGAATGTACAACATCAAGAGACTCCTAATATAAACTATCAACTTTGGGTGATAATGATGTGTCAATGTAGATTCTTTGATTTTCACAAATGTACCACTCTGGAGGAAATGCTGATAGTGGGGAAGGTCTGGGGAGGAGGTATATGGGAACTCTGTACTTTTTGTTCAATTTTGTTGGGAACCTAAAAAGGCTCTAAAAATATTAAGTCTATTTTTAAAAAAACTGTAGCCTGAATCTTCACAGTTAATTTAGTTTCATTTCACAACCAAACTTTTACAAGTAATTGATTTAAGTCATCTCCTTCCTAATTTGAAGACACTCTTAAATTATTAATATAAGATAAAAGTACAAAACATAATACTCTATACCTTTTCATTTAAACACTATGTGATAGGCTTTTGGGGGGCGGGGGACAGTCTCACTCTGTCACCCTGGGTAGAGTACAATGGCATCTCACTGCAACCTCAAACTCCTGGGCTCAAGTGAACTTCCCAGAGTACTAGGATTATAGCTGTGAGCCACCACACTCAGCCAATATGCTCTTTTAAAAATAATCTTTGGGCCTGGCATGATGGCTCACGCCTGTAATCCTAGCACTCTGGGAGGCCGAGGTGGGTTCATAGATGGTTCATAGATGGCTTATAACAATATAGTCAAGTGATTGCATATTCATTTGCAGCCCTTGAAACAACAACAAAACAGACCAGCTCGATAGTCGGGGGACAATCTTCCGTAGGGACCAACAGGCAAATTGGTCAATCAATCAATCCAGATTGATTATAGCTACTTATATCATAGAAGTGTGATTGTCCCAATCACAGTCCTTATTGCTAACTGTATTACAGCATTTGCTGGGCCCTGTCTGGATCCAGAGGTCACCATTGTCTTCAGATTTACCCTATCACATTACCCAGCTTCTCAGACTACAGACTAAGTCTTTTCTAAGTCTTCTTCTTTTTTTTTTACAGGAAAACCAGTTAAAAATTAAGGGCCTGTACAAAAGTAGACAAGAGCCAGAAATACCAATGCAGGGACGACTCTGGGGTACAGGGCACATCGTGTTCCACACTGGAACCTGGGGTGATGTATTACATACTAGGTGGGGAGAAGTGTAGCAAATCTCAGTGCCAATTTTAGGGGTAACCAGTCATTCCAGAGTGAGGGAAAAGAGCTACTGGCTTTCATATTGCAAAGTCTTAATTATCCAGTCACACCTCTTCTGCCGTATGGCAGAAGCCAGGTGGTGGTGATGGTGGTGGGAGAAATAAAACACAGAGTCTCTGTCAAGCCCCACAGGTAAAGGGGGGACTCAGAAGGCATAACGGGTCTGGATACCTTCAAGCTTCTTGGATACCTCTGGTGGGGTTCGGTCTAGTTCTTCAGAGACGTTATTTTGTTTCTTCGGCTCCATGGAGTTGAACTGCTCACAGAGGTCTCCATCAATCACATTCTTAACAGGGAAATAATAGTAACAAAAGCTGGAAGAAGTCATGGTCCTCATGGGACGTGAATGGGACAAGGATGCCAATTCCTCCTGACAAGGTGGTATAGACAAGTGACTCGGAGGCTCCAGGGATCAATGTGGTCTTCTGTAATGACAGCACTGTCTCCCCAACATGGTAGCTCATGATCACCTCTGCCTTCTGTGAGGCCCCGTTGAGCAAGCCTCGGTCGCACAGGGCTTTGTTTCCTGTGGGATCCTCATCCACTTCGTCAATGGTGTTAGGTGGGAGCCTCATCTGATCTCATGCTTGCTTCTTCGGCCTCTGCAAAGTTTGGTCAAGGAAACTCTAGGTGTCCTTTGTCTCTCATGTTGGGGTAAGGCGGAACCAACCTACAACTGCTAGACAGTGGCAAGAAGAGAAGCTCCAAAAGTATGGGTCCTTTAGGGATGAGAGAGAGGGAGAGTGAGAGAAAACCAACTCCCAAAGGGCCTGATTAGGTGGCAAAGTTAGTGGTGCCTTTGCCGTTCCTGAAGGAAAGAGGCAGTGGAAGGGTTAGGAAAAACCTGTCACAGCTAGAAAGTTAGATGTTCATGCCCTTTAGACAGCAGCTTAACAATGTGGACTTCTTCAAAAGGCAGTGGGAGGCATGAGGGTGGAGAGCAGCATACAGGTTAGGATTTGTTTCAGCTGCAATGCCAGAAAACTCCCAATCACAGCAGCTCGTATTCGCCGAGCACATACTGTTAACAAGTCCCTTTCCTGGACATTTGGGATCCATCAGTGAACAACACCAAATAAACAAAGTCCTTGCTCTTGGGCAACTTACATTATGTAGGGAGAAAAAAGATCATTCATAGCTGAAAGCAAAGAAGAAAGGAAGGAAGGACTGTAGGAAGAGAAAGAGAAGGCAAGAGCAGAGGAGGAGAATGGTACATTAGAAAGTGATCAGTATTAGGGGGCGGGGTGGGGAGTAGGGAGCAGATGGGGAAGGGGGAAGGGGCAGCCCCGCCGAGGTGGGCCAGCTCTGCGCCAGCTGCCCCTGTCCTGTGCTTTTCTGCTTCCTGGTAAGTAAACAATCGTCCACTCAAATAACATAAAATGAGTTATGTGCATTCTGTCTCTTACTAGTCGGCTCACTATTATTTCTTAAAATTCCTTAAATTCTCCTTTGTTTTTTGATTGTGATTATCAAGGCTTAAAAGGTTAGGAATTTGATATTTATTTAAGAGCTGATTCTGCTGCCAAATGCTTTCTTCAGTAATGCACTAGTAGTTGCAATAACGTGTGCTAGCCATTAGGGGGCACTATTCCCACAATCAAGAGGTACCTGCTTGTCAAAAGCCTCATCTGCTAAAAAGGGGCAGTGCTCATGGTGGCTGGTACCATCAGCCATCTCATAATGTAGGAGGAGAGTATTTCATTGGATTTCTGACAATAGATTTCTGAAATTGAAATTCAGAAATATATTGTTAAATATAAAATGTTTTATTTTATTTTTTTTTTATTTCAGCATATTATGGGGGTACAAATATTACGGTTATGTATATTCCCCACGCCCCCCTCCCCCCTCGAGGCAGAGCCTCAAGCATGACCACACCCCATACGTTGCACATCTTACTCATTATGTTTGTATA
>CAUYPO010032993.1:0-21102 GCA_963574435.1 Cheirogaleus major | reverse complement strand
CACAGCAACCTCAAACTCCCCGGCTCAAGCAATCCTTTTGCTTCAGCCTCCCGAGTAGCTGGGACTACAGGCACGCGCCACCATGCCTGGCTAATTTTTTCTATATATTTTTAGTTGGCCAATTAATTTCTTTCTATTTTTAGTAAAGACAGTGTCTCACTCTTGCTCAGGCTGGTTTCGAACACTTGACCTTGAGCGATCCTCCCACCTCGGCCTCCCAGAGTGCTAGGATTACAGGTGTGAGCCACCCCGGCCTAATTCTTTTTTAAATTCTGGAAAATACTCAGCTATTACCTCTTTGGCTCTCTCTGGCCTCTGGAGTTACTTTTAGGCGTATGTTGACCATTCTACCACCCAAGTCTCTATATTTGTTCTTTCTGTGCTTCTTTATCTCTTTAATCATCCAAATGATCTTATTTTATAGACTCTTTGAGATTATCTTGTTATATCTAATTCTTGGGATGATACTTCTCTTTTTGCATCTAATGCTTGTCCCTCTTGGTGGCTTATTTCCTTGTGTGGTTTCTAACTTTGGGTTGTAAGCTCATCTTCAGGAGGGATTTGGGTTGTCTCGGTGAGTCCCATGTGCTGGGTTGTGGAAGTGTATGTACCTCAGAGCAGTTTGTTTGCTTCTGACGGGGCATAAGTGTTTCAGTGGTCCTGGCCCAGGTTCTATGTTCATTTTTTAGTTTGGCACCCCTTCACCACTCTAGTGCGAATTCAGAGTCATAGTCTTGGGTAGGGCTAGCTTAGTAGTTTAAGAAAGGGTGACCTCCCACCCTACCCACCCTCCATATAGCCTTGGAGAAATAGCTTCTTGCTTTCTTAGACTGGGCAGCCCTTTGTGGCTCTCATCTTCATACTGGGTCTCAAAGCTACAGCCAGGCATTAAACCACTTAATATGTGGGTACAAAAGTCCATAGGTCATTGTGGTGTCAGTTCCACTCACTGTTCATGTTTCAGTTCTTGTCATTTCTGGCAAATAAGGCATTTCTCTTTCAAATTTGGCTGTATGTCTAAGGATATATCATTTGGTGTTTTTTTTGGTTGTTTTTTTTCTTTTTTCTGACCCCAGTCAACCTCACATTTGGTTTATGTTATCTAGCATTTCCATGTGACTGTAGTGGGAAGGGGAAGTTCTTTCACATTAATTCACTCCAGTATCCTGCTGAAAGTTCAAGTTCAAATTCTTAGCATGAAACCCTTCATGATCCAGCCCATCTACCTCTCCTTTGTAAACTTAGCTCTTAAATTTTACACTTCAGCAAACTGAACTATTTGCATACCATGTACTATGATGTTGGTTTGGAACCTGTCCTTTTGTAACATGATTTTGGACAGATTGCTTATCCCCTCTGTGATTCAGTTCTCTCGTCTATAAAATGGCAGCATCTGGCGTATAGTAAACCTGATCCCTGTTGGCTCCCTTTGTGGTTGCAGTCTCCAGCAGGCCACCCTCCTGGGCCTCTGCAGTGCTTGTCCTTCCCTGGAAGTGCTGGTCTCCCCTTCTTCTTTGCTTGATTCCTCCCAACAGAGCAGCCTTTCCTCTTTCTGTGCCCGGGGTCTCAGTGTGTAGTAATTATCACTGTCTGCCACTGCTTATTTACATGTCTCCTTTCTTTAGCAGACTTTGAGCCCCTTGAGAGCAGGGTCTAGTTTTTCTTGGTGCTTGAAGCTCCTAGCATTCTGCCTGTCATTTGCTGGCCACTCAGTGTTGTGGGTTGAGTTGGATTGCATTGCATTTCTCTGGTTGAATAAAGGCAAGGACTGGGAGTGGTATGGGACACATGTGGGGAGTGACAGCTGGAAAGTTTGGTGTTTTGTCGAGTTTTGTGCTAGGTTAATGGAGGTGTCAATCCGTGTGGCTGGGACACCAGATAACAATTCTTAGTCTAGCTGAGAGTGCCAAAAACTAAAAGCAAGCCAGTGGCCAGAAAAGGCCACTAAACCCTGCAAATTAAAGTGGTTTCCAGCCTTAAGAATGCATGCCCCACATTCCATCCCCAAAGTTGGCTTCTCTGAGTGCCAGGTGGAGGAATATAAACTAATTATGATCCCTAGTGGGCCCTAGAATCTTTAATTTTAGAATAAGACTATACTTCTGAAAGGGACAGTTGCTTTAGGAGTAGATGATTCTGCATGCCAAGGGGCCTCTAAGGACAAAAGGGTGTGAAAGCTGACTGCCTGGTGTTTAGAGCTGAGTGTCACCCACCGCCTCCTACCCTGTTAAGGTTTCTTCCCCACTGAGACTTAAACAACTAAAAAGGGTGGGTAGGATAGGCCCCGGGCAGAGCTAAGCAGCCTGTGTCATCCTGCTTAGCTTCACCTGAACTCTCTGGACTCTTGGGACTGTCACAGGAATATTCTCAGAAGAGAGAGGAATTGAGCCTTTCAGCATCCCCAGAGTGTCCGTGAGACAGCAGTCTCGTGGGAGTGAGGAACAGTGATAGCACCGACTCTCAGTCCCCTTGGCTAGAATTTCAGGAATCAGCCAGAACTCAGAGGTAAGCACAGGGGTAGGGCGTGGTGGACAGCTTTGACCAACACACATGAATCCTGTTAGCTCCTTCCTGATGTCTGTGCTAATGTATTAAGCACCTGTGTTCAGGACTGTGCTGAGTGCTATTGCTGAAGACACTGAAATAGTGACGGCACAGTCCCTCTCTTAGAGAGGGGAGCTTGCAGTCCAGTTGGGGAGAATTCCTGGCACACGGGAAGCCACAGCCAGTGGCACATGACAGCAATTCTGTGTGATGTTACTGTGTACAAATCTATCCCTTTGATCCTAGTGCTTTTGCTCAAAAGAAGTATACCCTTTCTGAGGCTTGGACTGTTGGTTGATTTTTATTCAATACTTGGATGACTTGCTAGCACTGTTACAGATTGATCTAAAATTACTAAGACCACCTTTTATCTGTTTCTGAGGAATGGCCCCAAATGTGCTCTCTCGGTCTTTATGAACTTCTCCTTTCTTCCATTTCTCAAAATAATGACATTAACTTTACAGTGTCATATGCTGATCTCTAAGGTCTGCTAGGGGCAAGTCACCAGCAGTTGGTGCTTTTGACGTATCAGGGTTTGTCCTATGGAATCTCAGATGTTTTCCTTGCCTTTTCAATGAGTCTGACTTTCTGTTTTTCTAGGAAAATATATTTCAAGGTGACTATTGACTCTGGGAATGTGTCTTAGAATCTGTTACTGAAGATTGGAGGGAAATATAGCAAATTAAGATCTAAAGCAGTTGTGGGTGGATATGTGGGTGAGGATTCCAACTGAGTTAGATAGTTTCAGTCCCAGGCAGCTATAGAAAATCTCCTAGGTCGTGAACAACCCAGGCTCCTTCCAGTTCCCTGCTCTGCCATTCTTAGGGTGTGGCTGCTGTTCTCATAGTCCAAAAGGTTGCCATGGGTCCAGCTATCATACCACATTCCAGGCAATAGGTTATTAGAGAAAGACAGACAGAAGGATGATGTCTCACCTCTCTTTTAAGAAGACTTGAAGAAACTCTTCTGCTTCTGCCACTTTCTATGACTGGGGAAAGTTACTTATATCTCAGAGCATGAGCTACCTCATTTGTAAAATGGTCATGGTAATACTTACCTCAGGAGGGTGAGCACCAGGGAGAGTATGTGTGGCGTGCCCCGTGCTTGATGCCCAGCCTGCAGCCAGTGTCCTCGAGATGATGGCAGTGACTGCCGCGGCAGCACGCTTCTGCACCACTCCCTGTCCCGTCTCCCCACTCCGTCTCTCCATGGTCTCTGCCTGCCCCTCGCCCCCACTCTCCTTTGCTCCAGTCTTTTGCCCTCTCTTCCTACCTGTACTCCCCCCTCATCTCCGCCCTTTCCTGCTCTCACTCCTGCCTCTGTCCCTCACCTTCTTTCCAGGCTCCCCTTCTCCACGGGGAACAACCTCTTCCTTCTGTTGCTTATGTCCTTCCGTCCTCCTGACCTCCCAGTGAACAGTAATTAGGGGCAAAGTATCATTACGTTACAAGGACCAGAGGTTAGAGGTAGTGATTGGCCTTGTGAACTGTAGGTCAAACGATGAGTAATTTAAGAAAACAAAATTTAATTGGTTTATTTTTGAATGATTTAGGGATTACATTTGGCAGCTAGACCAGAAATAGCACTGGCTTATAAACCAGTAGACGTTTACTGTCTATCATGAAAAGAAATCTGGCGGAGACAGTCTAGGGCTGGTCTCTGTGCTCCGCCATCCTTAGCACAGGGCTTCCTACGCCAAGGTTGCGTCACGGTCTGAGATAGCTGTGGGAGCTCCAGCCATCGTGTCGGCTTTCTAGGAAGAAAGCAGGGAGAAGGGAGGACAGGCAGAAAGGACACGTGCTATCCTCCCTCTAGGGAGCTTTCCTGCAAGTCCCACCCAATAGCTTCAACTTCCCCCTCATTGGCTTCTCTTAGTTGCAAGGGAGGCTAAGAAAGTCTTTTAGGTGGGCACATTGCCACCTGAAATGGAATTGGGATTCTGTCACTAAGAAAGAAGGGGGCAGGCTAGTCCAAGTGCAGTGGTATTTACGACTAATTGATCACAACCAGTTTCAGATTTCTTTGTTCCTTCTTCACTCCCACTGTTTCACTTGACTAGTCTTTAAAAAAAGGAAAGAAAGAAGAGGAGAATGGATATTGGATAAACAATTAGCAGGGTCTGCCACCGTTCATTCAGCATTATTTTAGCATCTACAGTCTGATAGTTATTTAGGAACAGTCACGGTGCCCCCGTTCCAGAAGGAAGACATAAATAAGTAAACAAGGACAGTGCAGAGTGAGGATGGTAGAGGACCAGGGGTAGAGGAGAAAGGCATGAGGAAGGTGCCTCTCACACCCGCCAGGGGGCATCAGAGCAGCCTTCGGAGTTTGTCACATGTTCTCTACGGTTTAGTTCTTCTGGGCTCTCCCTTTTGTCATTATTGTCATTGTTGTAGGGGTTTGTTTTTTCTTCCATTCTGACCTCAGCAACAGCCCCTAGAACCTGAGGAAGTAGGAACAGTTGGTGGCTTAGTGGGAACCTCTGGTATGGGAGCCATCTATTTGCAGAGCCAAGTTCCAGGCCAGTAAGGCCACCAGAGGCGGTGGCAGGGGAGCATCCTGTTCCTGGACATGCCGTGGCACTGTGAGGAGACTTTGCTCCAGGAATGGGGTGGTCACCAGGAGAGGCGTTCTAACCAGGCATTTGGCATCACCTGTGCTATGCTTTTATATATATTTTTTTAATTTAATTTTTTACATTTTTTTACTTTTTTTTTTTTATAAGGAAGTGGAAGTGGATGTGCCACGCTTTTGGAAAAGTAAAATCTTTCTCTAGGTCCCATAAAATGGGTATAAATGTTTTATCCACGTTGATTAATCAGGAGTATTGGTGTGCTATAGTGTTAATCATACGTGAAAAATATAACGTCTACATATTATAAAATTTATTGACCATTGAACATTGATGTTCTTTCTTGGAACTCAAAGGAAATTCTAGGGAAAATTTGGGTGACTCACATTATCCTTCATTTTGATCCTAGGAACATCCATTGCTTTCCTTTGGGACGTCAGAGGGGCAACGGGAAGCCTGCTGCAGAGGGTGTTTAAAAAGGCGTATTTTAGCCCCTGAGGGTTTAGAATGTTTCAGAGAAGACTGACGGATTAAGAGATGGTCAGTTCTGGGACAGTACACTCCTTATGAGCTTGGACTGTGGCCCTGGCAGGTTTCTCTCCTGTCCTCAGTTTCCTGATCTGTCAGGTTTTGATCTAGTGTCCTCCCTGACGGGGTTGTTGTGGGGATTGAGAGGCACGTGAGAGCCACTGGTAGGTGCTGCTGTTACCACCACTTTTACCCGCTGGGCAGTGGGTAAACATGTGCACCCCTGTGTTGGGGCCAGAATGTGTACGGCCCTGGACGCCACGTGAAGGAGTTGGGTTTGTGGGCAGGGGCATGAGCATGTCTGGGCTGAGGAATGTCACTGGCAGGAGTGGGCTGGCTGGAATGGAGCAAGGAGTGTCTAGAGGCAGGTCCAGGTGAGGGGTGGGTGGGCATGAGTCGGGACCAAGGCAAGGTCAGGGAAAAGGAAGCCTGGGTAAGTGAGTGTGAGGGAGGACCCGCTGGTGTCAGACTTCGGCCTGTGTCCATGGACTGGGAGCACTGGAGGCAGAGCAGGTGGGGGTGGCAGGAGAGGAAAGAAGCACATGGTGATCAGTTCAGCAAGCACAAACCGAGCATGTGCCACCTGCCAGACCCTGTGCTGGGCACGAGAGTCAGGGCTGTCTTGGCCTAGCATGAATAACTGATTGTGTTTTGGACACATCATGAGGCCCCCGTGAGGCCTCTGTGGTATTTGGTCAGTCAGCAGGAGAGAGGCCCGGGACAGTGACGCCAGATGCAGTTGCAGTGTGTGAAGTCGTCTGTGGGTGGATGTGCAGTGAGCAGGAAAGCCAGCAAGGACAAAACAGGGAAGGGGACATGGCTGCGGGGATCATCATTTGACGGGGGAAGGAAGAGCAAGCAGCAGGGTGCGGAGCCCACAGAGGAGAGGGCTTTGGGAAGGTGGTGGATAGCGGTGAGATGAAGGGACCAGGGCAGCAGCAAAGGGCCTCTTATATTGGTGGGCGAGGGGAGGTGGCAGGAACCTCTGAAAGGGGAGAAGAAGGCGGTGTTTTGCCGGTAGCTGTTACAGTACTTTATGTTTGTATAGCTCTTGACAGTTTTCAAGGCCCTTCACGTTCAGGGTGTCGTGCCCTGTCAGGCAGTGGGAGGGCCCCATTTGCAGCTGAGAAGCTGGAGGGACAGAGCCTGGCCAACCCAGCTGGCCGCCCCTGAGCAGGGAAGCCTTGCTTCCCAAAGGAGGGGCTGCCTCAAGGGCAGAATGGACCTGGCCAGAGGAGGAAGGGGGCTGGGTGGAGGGCAGGGCCAAGGCCTGGGGCCGTGTGTGGGCAGCAAGGCGCATTTGACCTGGGAGAGTCGGGGGAGGGAAGGCTAGAGAGAGAGGCAGAGCCTGGATCTAGATGCACCTTGTACCATCAGGAGTTTGGGTTTTTTTCTGACAGTAGCAAGGAATTTTTGAAGAGTTCTAAGTAGGGAATAAATATGATCAGGTTTGTGATCTAGAAAGATCAGTCTGGCTGCAGACCGGGGAGGGGGCAAAGAGTGGAGCAGGGGGCCCTCCTAGAGACTATGGCAGTAATTCAGGTAAGAAATGATGACAGTGCATCAGGGAGATATTTAGCACTTGAACAATACTTGGTTCATTTGGTACATGGATTATTTGGATCTCGAGGGATATTGGGGGATGAGGGGTTAGCTTCAAGGTTTAGACCCTTGCCAAGAGTCCACCCAGACATAAACCGAAAGATAACAGAATCTACCTCGCTGTTCACTTGGCAATGGGAGTTTGTCGGTTGACCGTGAAGGTCAGCTCCGGGTCAAGAGTGCAGGTTCAGAATGGGCTGCCCTGTCGATGGGAGAGAGACAGACAGACATGGCCTTGCAGAAAGGTTGCTGCAGTCTTTCCCCCGCCCCCTCCAGCACGTGGTTGTTTCTGGCCCCAGGACACCCTGCCTTGTGCTGTGTGGTGCTCTTAGTGCTGGGAAGACCAGCAGCACCCAAGAGGCCCTTGTCCCTTTCGCCCTCTCCCTTGGGATGCTTCTCCCAACCTTGGGTTTGCATATTTGTCAGGAGTCTGGATCAGTTTGGGTCACACAACAGGTGGGCAGCATGGGCCCACAGGCCTAGGCTCTGAGTTCCCGGCTTTGGGCCAAGCAAAAGGCGGTATTGCATCAGCTGTTGCTCCTGCCTGGGCCCGGGCGGTTGCTCTAGGTGAGCTCACAGGCTGTTTTCATTGTTCTGCTTTGACTTGTGCTGAATTTCTGCCTCCCGGCCTGTTGCACTGTCTGCCTGGCTTCTAGGGCCCGAGCCAGGTTTCAGAGGCTGCCCAGAGTTTACCCTCCGGATGAACTTAGGCAGTTGGGGAGGACTGTGGTGGCAGTACAAGTACAGCCCCTCATTTTAGTTTATTTTTATGTTAAAATGTTTATTGATATACAATAACATGTAAAGAAATTAGAAAGTTATATGACAAAATGGACTGACTAGACTCAGCACCCCTCCAGCCCCACTCCTCAGGGATGAAGGGGAAGGTGATTAGTTTCCTTTGTGTCCTTTTATAATTTTCCATGAGTATCAATATTTTATCCTCTCCTGCTCCTGCCCCTGTGACAGTGGGAACATACTACATTGTTTTACCACCTAGCTTTTTTTACTTAAATAGATCTTGGGAATATATCAGCACATACAGATCCACTGTATTCTTTTTATTTTAGAGACAAGGTCTTGCTCTGTCACACAGGCTGGAGTGCAGTGGCATGATCATAGCTCTCTGAAACCTCGAACGCCTGGCCTCAAGCAGTCCTCCCTCCTCAACCTTCCAAAGTGCTGAGATTACAGGTGTGAGCCACCTCGACGAGCCTGCATTCTTTTTTTTTTTAAGTTTTTTTTTTTTTTGTACACACGGTGTATGTATAGTTTAATCAATAATTTTTAAGCAAACACTCATGTAACTAGACATTAAAATGTCTTAGATTTGTTAAGTAGACTGTGGCTTATAAAACCTTGTCACAGCTGTTTTCCAGTGTGGTCCTTATAGTTTCATGGGCAAGATAGACCAGAAGAAATTTTTTACAGCTCAGGATCTTCTGGGAACAGGCTTGGCACAGTGGCTCATGCCTATAATCCTAGCACTTTGGGAGGCCAAGGCGGGAGTATTGCTTGGGAGTTCAAGACCAGCCTGGGCAACATAGCGAGACCCCATCTCTACAGAATTTTAAAAAATTAGCCAGGTGTTGTGGTGGCACATGCCTGTAGTCCCAGCTACTTGAGAGGCTGAGGCAGGAAGGTCTCTTGAGCCCATGAGTTTGAGGTTGCTGTGAGCTATGACGATGCCATTTGCCACTGTACTCCAGCCTGGGCAACAGAGCAAGACCCTCTCTCAAAAAAAGAAAAAGAAAAGAAAAAGCATACTCTGTGAACAATGAGGGAGTGAAGGGGATTGGTATGGATTTAGTGAAGACTTAAAACAGGGACTCACCTTTGAGAATGGGGAGCAGGCTCTAGATGTGCACACACGTCTACCCGAGAGAACATGGGAGGCAGTATCTGCAGAGGGTGGCAGATGCCATGGGTGCTGGAAGGGGAGAACTTCCCAGAAGGGGATGGAACTTGAGCCAAACTTTTTTTAAAAAGAGGGGAAGGTAGGATGAGACGAAGGAAAAGGGGAGGGCATTTCAGGCAGAGAGCAACATGGGCACAGAGATGCGAACACGTGGTGAAAGGCTGGTGTCCCCAGGCCTCTTCCACTCCCTCCACCACCACCCTGGTCTGATATTCAGTCAGCAGGCTTGTGAATGCCCACTCTGTGCCCAGCACTGTGGGGGCCAGAGGGGAGCAGGTACCACTCGGTGCCTGCTCCCCATGGGCTCTCAGACTTCAGCCAGGCAAACCTGTTAAATAATTGATAGCGATGGAAGTCGGAAGAGTGGTTACCTCTCATTGGGGGATTGCCTGGGCAGGGACACAAGGAACCTTCTGGAATGCTGCAAATGTTTACTGTCTTCATCTGGGTGATGGTTTTGTAGTAATATAAATGTAAGAATTCATGAAGCTATATATGCTTAAGATTAATGCAGACTGCACACTCTAACCGTGAGTATGTTTTATCCCAATTATAAAGCAAGCAAGCAAATAAATAAGTAGCACATCCCCAAAATAAATAAGTAAAATACAATAGCAAGAAAGTATGGAAAGAGCTATGAGTGGGGAAATACAGGAACTTTAGGAGCGCATTACAGGAGGCTTGTCTGAGGAAGTAATATTTAGGCTGAGATTAGAAGGATGAGATAGGCGTAAATCAGGTGAAGAAGGGAGGGAGGTGTCCCAGGTGGAAAGAACAGCCTCTGCTGAGGTTCAGAGGTGGAGAAAGCCTGGTGTGCCGGAAAGTTCAGAGTGAACAGAGTACAGGGTTTTGAAGTGATGAGAGGTGAGATTTCAGACGTTTATCCTCTCTCACTGTGTCATTTCTGAGGCCCCCTAGTGAGTCTCTTACAGTCATTGGAACCAAGCACCCCTTTGGTTCTGCCCTCCCCCGGCCTCAGAATTAAGTCCATGCTCCTTAGTAACTAGAAGTTCAAGGTCAGCCATGTCCTGGCCCCTTATCTGTTCTTTAGAGAACCGGGTGCTACAGCCGAAGCAGACGCATTCTCTGCTGTCTTGCCTGTCTCTCCCTGGCCTGCCCTGGGAGGCCTTTCCCAGCCTTCTGGCCCAGCTGAAAGAAGGGCCTTAACACCTACTTCAGAATTGTCTCTGCTGCTCCTGAGTTGGAAATGTATCTTCCTCTGCAGCGTCGACCTCTTGTGTGTTCTCCATCGCACAGTTGTTATTTGTTTGTACACTTGTCCTTTTCAAGGGCAGGCTGTGTCTTATTCCTTTTGGCACCTCTCCCCCATAGGGGTGTAGGAAGTGCTTTTGCACATAGTCAGTGCCCAGGTCAATCCCATAAATGATTTTTTATTTGAATAGGGTTGTCTGGCTGGAGGCGGGTGGAAGGTTGCCATGGGGAGTCCTAGCAAAGCTTGGCTGTCAGGACTCTGGTGCTTCCAAATTCCCGACAGCTATTAACTTTTTAAGGATTCGGGAACAAGTAATAGAAATTCTGGGAATTCCTGAAATCATGAGTTATTCTGTATCTTTAATAATACTTTGTGAGTTTTTAAATAAGAAGGAGTAACCATAATGATAAACTGAATTATTTTTCTGTGATAAAATTTCAGGGGTATTTCTGTGAAAAAAAAGATATTAAATACATGGTTTATTATTATTATTATTATGGGCCAATATATTGTGATAAGATTATGTGTTTCATTAGCATGTAAAAGTGATCTCTACCTGATATAGACATCTGATAGTAGAAAATGTTGAAATTCATTAACACAAAACGAATGTCAAATAAAAATTATTTAATGATTTTAGTATAATACCACAAATATTTAAAATTTATTCTTAAAGGTTAAAGCTAGAGAAGAGTTAAAAGAATAATATGGTGACCTTCTGTATTTCCTTCAGTAAGATCCCCGGCTGCTAACACTTTGCTGCCTTTGCCTGACAGTGCTCATGGGTCGTCCACATTCCGTATTTGCTGGGTCATTTCCTGTGCTTAGGTTTGGGTTTACGTGTTTGTCGGGACCCAAACGGATGATGTGCGCTTCCTGTTGCGTGCATCCGTCGGGAGGCACCCTGGTGCCGGTTGGCCCTGTAAAGGTGAGGCTGACTCTGTTCACCTGGTTAAGGCGGCAACTGTGAAGGCTGCTGCTGTATTAAGGAAGTGACCTTTTCAGAAGGAAAGGTCACTTTTTGCTGGCTTTTTGACAGCCATTTTATTAAAAAGACTACTGTTTCTCTGTCAGTCGTAGCTGCTGTTGAGAAACACCCTAGTGAAGCCACACAAGCTCTGGTAGCCAGTATCCCAGGATTTGGGACCGAATTCTGCAGCCATCTCTCCTCCTGACCATAGGCCGGTGACTTCATCCCGATGAGCTGCATGAGAGTGCACCTATACGGAGGTAGACATGCAGAGAAGTGGAGCAGTTTACCTAGGGCTGCTCAGCTAGTGAGTGGCAGTGCTAGGATCCAGACCCATTTCTGTTTGGGAACAAAGCCCTGTCCTCGTCCTTACGCCAGGCTGCCTCCTGAGAGGTGGCTGGTCATCAGCACAGTGGTACCGGCACTAGGGACTTACTAGTGCTCGGAACCAAGCAGAACACCAACGCTTGTAGGCTCTGATGGGTGAGAGGAGGGAGAGAGGCACCTCTCTCCCCTGGGTTCCTCCTCTGCGCGTGGCAGGCTGTCCCGTAGGAGGGCCTGGCACCTCGGGTAGTTGGGAGGTGGGCTATTGGACGCTCCTCGGCCACCTTCGGAACAAATGCTTTTGTGCTTGTGTCACACAGGTGAGCTACTGGCACCGTTCCAGCCTCTACCTGCCCAGACAGGGAAGTGCAGGCTGCACGTACCTGGCCCTGACTCATGTTAACTCAGGGTTGGTGCCCGGGATCCCCAGTTGGCCTATGAACCCCAGGGACAGTTCAGACGGATGCAGGAAGGCTCTGCCTCAGCCTGTCTGGTTCCTGGAGGGAGAAGGGGCGACAGGAAGCATTAACGGGGAAAAGGTGTGCTTAGCCTCGCCAAGCAGGTTGCCGTGGGTGGGGAGACACCGCCTGCATGCTCAGGACGCCCCAGGGTTTGGGTGGAGGTTCCCGAGGAGGCAGCCGGAAAGGAGGCCTGTGACAGTGATTCCAGGGCTGGCCCACCAGAAGCCTGCCAACCGTCACCTGCCCAGTTACCAGCAGTCCCCAAGGCAAGTAGTACCCGAGCACTTGGTGAGTAGAAAGACCTAGTGTCTGTTCCTCATGCTGCCCTGCTGCCCCTCCCTAGAGCAGTTGTTTTGAGGAAAACAGTGGCTTCTGCTGAATCAGAAGATGGTGCTCTTTGTCTAGGTCATGTTATCTTGTTGCCGTAGAGCTGAGGGAGTCTGAGCTGCGAGTCAGCTCCCTCAAGTTCCAGCTGCCTCTTCCCACGCTGTTCATCTCTGCAGGCCTCCAGGGAAGGGGCCAAATTCCGGACCAGGGCCAAGGCAGTCTGGCAAGGAGCAGGTTGTGCTGTGTGGGCCCTGGGGGGACTCTGGGAAGTTCTTTTTCCACTGGCTCGTGGTTGCCTCAGACCCTGCATCTTGGGATGGTCCTCAGGGCTCTGGCATCCAGGTAGGCAGGAGCAGGGGTTCCCTTGGGAGGGAGAACCCCAGAGGGAAACAGTGTTTACAGACAGACTCCCGATCATCACAACCGGCGCTGGTTGTAACACTTGGTGAGCAGAGGCAGGGCTTCGATTCTTTGAAGGGAACCCCTTCTCCCTCCGGCTGGCCGGTTGGGGCTGAGAGCTGAGCTGGTTAGGAGTTTACCATGACCTGACAGGAGAGGCCTTCCACTCTCTGAATGAACTCCGCCAGCGTCATCACCAAATCACTCCAGTCCTGGCATTTCCCCATCTCGTTCCACACACTCCTGGCTTTGCGTCCTGAGGAGTGAGGTTGCAATTCCTGGCCAGCTTTCTTACTGAGAGCTCTTGCAGACTGTCATGCAAGCATAAAATCCAGAAGCTGCTGTCAGAATGATAGGAGAATTGGGAGGTGACAGCATGGGCCAGTTTTCTGAATCTCTAGGGTGCTTAGATGTTTAAAAAGTCTTCCTGGGCTCCCTGAGATTTGAATCCTCTTGTTGTATTTGTTCTTTCACTCTGGTTCTCCCTTTCCTCTCTTGGGGTCTTGATGCTTTTCAAATATTTGTTATGTAGGCCCTTATCTGGGACCTTAGAAAGCACTCGGCTAGGAGTACACTGGAAAGGAAAGAGAGAACAAGACTGAAAGTGTCTTTGAGATTCAGTACCAGGAGAGCTTTGCCTCTCACCCGGTGTTAGTATTTGCCCTTAGTTCCTGGGCTGTTTTCACTCAAGTGAGATCCAGGAATTGTTATTAGGGAAAAGGCAAGAAGTTTTACAAAACTCCCAGCTCTTCTCCTACTCGGCTTTGTTACAAAAGACACTGATGCTTGTTTTAAAAACAATTTAAGCTACAGACATGTATAAAGGTAAAAAATATTTATCTCCTGCCAATTTCTCCCCTTCCCTCTTGTTCTCAGGCTATTTTTCATTCACAGTAGTTTCTGTTGTTGGACAAGCGTGTATGGCTCTTTGTTGATGTTTTTAACAAAATAGGCATGTGGCAGGTACATAGCTCGGTCACTCGCTGTTTTCTCTGGCTGTGTGTCATGGCTGTCCTGCCGTGGTACCACATCTGTGCCACCTGTTCTCTGGGCATATGCAGAGAATTTTGTGGCATGGATGGGCCAGAATGTTGCATCTTGAGATAGACTTCTTCAACTTTTTCTGCTTTATCTTTTCTCTAAAATCATTTTTATCATGCTTTTAAAATCTTATTTTAAAAATTTGATTTCTAAACATAGCACATGTTCATTATAGAAAACTTAGAGGCCAGGTATGGTGGCTTATGCCTGTAATTCTGGCACTTTGGGAGGCTGACATGGGAAGATTGCTTGAGGCCAGGAGTTCAAGACCAGCCTGGGCAACATAGCAAGACCCAAGACCCCATCTTTACAAAAAATTAAGAAATTAGCCAGGCATGTTGGCACACACCTGTAGTCCCAGCTTCTTCTTTTTTTTATTATTATTTTTTTATTTCAGCATACTATGGGGTTACAAATATTACAGTTACATATATTGCCCATGCCCCCCCCCCCCCGTCCCAGCTTCTTGGGAGGCTGAGGCAGGAGGATCACTTGAGCCCATGAGTTCGAGGTTGCTGTGAGCTAGGATTATGCCACTGCACTCCAGCCTGGGCAACAGAATAAGACCCTGTCTCAAAAAGAAAAGAAAAGAAAATTTAGAAAAATCAGATAAGCAATAAAAGAAGAAACAAATATTACCCCTAAGAGATAACATTTTGGTGTGTAAATTGTATAATACAAATGTCTTTCACATTTAATATCTCATCAAAGCCATGCCACCAAGGAAGGCGGGCGAGTGTGACTCCCATCTGACAGACGGGAAGAGGTTAGTCAGAAGGTTGTGCAGCGGCACACCGCGTAGCAAAGACAGCTGGGGGCACACTTGTCATGGCACCCAGCGCTGTGCTCACCCCGCCGTATCCCACCGTCTTTGCACCTCCAGATGCAGAGGGAGACGCTGGGCGGCAGATTTCAGATTTGTTAAACTGCTTTATCTTCAAAGGTTGATAAACAGACAGCTGCTAGGGGGAAGCCCCTCACTGACTCGGGAGAAAAGGTAGACGACTCCTTCCTCAGATTCACAGATGGTGTGAGGTAAGAGATCGTCTGCCCTTTGGGAAACAGGATCAGGCTTAGGAAACCTCCAAGGACTCTAGCAACAGGTCAAAGGCAACAGGATAGCATTTGAAAGAGGCGGCTCTAAAGGGCCACCTTCCATTTCCATGAGCAGCGCAGGGAGGCCGGTGTGCTGGCCGGCCCGCCCGGGAGTCCTAGTGGGCCACAAGCGGGGCAGATCGTTTCACACTCTAGCTTCATCTTGATTATCGGGAGCTTTAGGAACTACACATTGAGAAAGTGTGATAAACTAAGGAAGAAGGGGGGTTGGCAAACTGTCAAATGACAAAATGCTGCGGTGACAGAGATTTCACCTAGAGAAGATGGGTTTGGGGAGGAGAAGGTGAAGGCCGAGACTTGGTGACTGGGGCCAGGCAGCATAAGCCTGGGAGTGGTAGTTAGCTGGAGGGAGAGTCCAATTGGTCAGGATATGGAAGAACTTCCTAGCACTGGAGGAACGGGGGGACGGAAGCAAGAAGCCGTACAGTGGGTGGCGGAGAGCCTCTGCCCTGATGGCCAGCTGGCACCTGGCTCCTGTGCCGTCTTGGAAGTTCCCTCACTCTCCATGCTCCGATGTTCCCATCTGTGAAAGATGAGAATGGTATCTGCCTTATAGTTCACCTGCGAAGCCTAAGTGAGTTATGCTTAAGGAGCTTAGAGTAGTGCCTGGCACGTAGAAATGCTGTGTGCCGCGTGACTGAAGCAGGAGTTGGGTGAGCTCCACGAGCAGAGTTGCAGGTTTTCTCTGCGCAGTTGGCTAAGACCTGCTTCCCCAGCCTTTCCCGCTCCTTCCACCCTGACCTGTTTCTCTCTCCGTCTCCCTCTCTTGAGCCTAGGAGCCTACAGTTCCCCTACCCAGAACACCCTACCCCTCAATCTTTATTTTAAAAAGTCTTCTCTTTCCTTGATTTTATTTTCTTCTCTGAACTCTTAAGTATTTTCTATACTTTTAAGATTATCTTGGTGACCCAGCTCTCCTCTACCTTGAACCTTCCCTGAGGCTTCCAGCAGAGGCAACTTCCTCCTCCCGGTAACTCAGCTGCCCTCCCCGCCTCCCTCATTGTGTACAGCCTTTCACGTGAGTAGTTGCTGGTACTGGGCTTATCTTCCTCCCTGAGCTCTAAAGCCACCTGAGGATTTGTCACCACCTCCCCACCCCACCCTGAGACCGAGCTAAGGACTCTGAGTCACCTACCTCCATTGAGTGGTAGTGCTCTTGGGGTCTGCTCAGTGAGAGTTTTAGAGTCAAAAAGGGGAAAGAAGCACCCAACACTCCCTCCCCATGGGGAAAGCAAAGGCCCTCCCCAAAAGAGGACCACCTCCCCCAAGGTCACATGGCAGATTAGCAAAAGAACTGGCTGGACCACAAGTACGCCCCTTCAGCCAGCTGTTTTGCCCTCCACTGCATTTCTACCCATTTATTGTAACCTTGATGAGCTCTTCCTTTGAACAATCTGGAATGGTCTGCAGAATAGGGTCAGATGCCCCTGGAAAACTGAAGCCTGCGGAGGACAGGGCTGCTTCAGGCTAAATGGTGAACAGACATCTTTTTTCCAATTATAAAAAGTTGTCCATTTATTCAGCAGGTATTTATTGAGCAATGACTATCTGCCAGTCACTCCTCTAAGACTTGAGATTAGTGTGAATCTGACAGATAAAAATCTCTGGCTCATGGGGCTGACATTCTTTTGGGAAGAGACAAGCGCTAAGCAAATGAGAAAAGAAAAGTCCACTGTGCCAGGCAGTGGTGAAAGCTATGGAGAAAATTGAAGCGGGGAGGGGGATGGAAGTACGCGCGGGTAGGCTGGGCTGGTTTTAAATAGGGGTGTCTGGGAGGCCTCACAGCGATGGTCACATTTGAGGAGAGACCTGCAGGACGTGAGGCAGTGAGCTGGGGAGATAGGTAACTGGGAAGAACTTCAGCTAGGGAGACAGCAGCTAAAAGGCCTCGAGGCAGGGTGGCCTGCTGGGTTCTGGGGGAGGCCAAGTGCCTGGTGCATAGTATACTGGAAGGAATGTAACGTAGTAGGGGCACCAGTTCCAGAAGACCTAGTTGTACAATGTGAAAATGGGCTTTTTCTGTGATGTGGTAAGCTCTGGGAGGGATTTGATCACGGGAGGGGCAAAATCTGACTTATATTTGAAAAGGATCACTCTGACTGCTGTATGGAAAGAAGGCGATGGGTTGGGAGCTGGAAGCAGAGAAGCCGGTTAGGAGGCCACTGCAATAACCTAGGCAAGAGATGATGTTGGCTTGGACCAGGGTCGTAGCAGTGGAGGTGGTGAGAAGTGACTAGATTCTGCTTATTTACTAAAGACAGAAGCACCAAGATTTGCTGACTCTAACGTCAGCAAACAGAAAACACCTTCCCAGCTACTGAGCTCGGAAAGACCACGGGGGAAGGCGAAGGGCACAGCTTGGATGTGTTAGGTCTGTAATACCATTGAACATCCACATGGAGATGTCAGTGAAGCTGGGCTGGAGAAATGAATTTGGGAGTTTTCAGTATATAGAAGGTATTGAAAGCCACAGCCAGCATAAGATTGTAAAGGGAGGCTGGGTGCATTGGCTCTCTCCATAATCCCAGCACTTTGGGAGGCTGAGGCAGGGGGATCACTTGAGCCCAGGAGTTCGAGGCTGCAGTGAGCTATGATTGTGCCACTACACTCCAGCCTGGGTGAAAGAGACCCTGTCTCAAAAAAGAAACATTTTACGTGGTGGCTCACGCCTGTAAGCCTAGCACTCTGGGAGGCCAAGGTGGGCGGATCACTCAAGGTCAGGAGTTCGAAACTAGCCGGAGCAAGAGCAAGACCCCGTCTCTACTAAAAATAGAAAGAAATTAATCAGCCAACTAAAAGTATATAGAAAAAATTAGCCGGGCATGGTGGCGCATGCCTGTAGTCCCAGCTACTCAGGAGGCTGAGGCAGGAGGATTGCTTGAGCCCAGGAATTTGAGGTTGCTGTGAGCTAGGCTGATGCCACGGCACTCTAGCCAGGGCAACAGAGTGAGACTCTGTCTCAAAAAAAAAAAAAAGGAAACATTTTTAAAAGATCATAAAGGAAGGGCATGGAGATGGAAAATGAAAGAGATCTGTAGAGATTAGGAAGAGAATTGCTGACTGGGACCAGCAAAGGAAACTGATATGGTGGCCCTGCTCTAGGAGCTCTGTGGTTACAGGGCATGGACTAGACACCACCACGCACACCTTTTTCCCTTCAAACAACAAATAAGAGCAGGACAGCCCTTTAAAGTTCCGGAAGTGCCTTCACATGCATCACCTCATTTAATCAACCCACTAAGCTGAGGGAGGGCAGGACTCCCCTGCTGGGTTTGCTATAACCCTTACTTCTCAGAGACTGGCAGAATCATTTCCAAGCCATCCTCCACAACAGCCTGAAGGATCTTTTTAAAATGCGCCTCTGGTGGGTGGATCGCTTGAAGCCAGGAGTTCAAGACCAGCTTGGGCAACACAGTGAGATGCCGTCACTACAAAAATCTTAAAAATTAGCTAGGCATGGTGGCACATGTCTATAGTCCCGCTACTCGGGAGGAAGAGGCGGGAAGATCACTGGAGCCCAGGAGTTGGAGGCTGCAGTGAGCTACGATCCACCACTGCACTCCAGCCTGGGCATGGAGCAAGACCCTGTCTTAAAAAAAAAAAAAAAGTGCTATCCATTCTCTTCATAATCTTCCTGGGTCCTGGGCTTTCTGTTGCCCCTGGGATAAACACCCACATCCTTACCCTCTGATGCTCTGATACCCCATGTGATCTCCAGCCACAGACCTGGCTTGGCTCCCTGTGCTCTGGGCACTCCAGCCGCACAGCTGTTTTCTCCACCCCTCAGACAGTCCATGTCCCCCTCCTCCTCCATGGGCCTTCTCACATCTCTGTCCCACATTGCCCTGGACCCCCCACTCTGCCTGCCTCTTGGTCAAAGGCCACGTAACATCCTTAGGAAAACGACTGCCCACACTAGACTCGTGCATTCTGAGTGTGCCCCCACCTTGCCCGTCATTTGTCCTTTCCTGAGCCCTGGTCATCGTTCATAGTGTTTGTGTCAGTTACTTGACTGATGTAGCCTGGCACGTGACAGCAGGTGCTTAACAAATATTTGTTGAACAAGTGAATGAAAGCAGCTGGCAGGGACTGGCAGGGACCAGAAGAAGGGCAGAGAGTCAGTGATGGTGCCCTCACCCATGGCCCCTGAGGTCCCAGTGAGAAGGGCTCTGGGAAGGTCCCCAACTTGTCCCTCCGCCTGCTGGCAGAACCACGCGTTCCTCAGAAGCCGTCTCCAAGCAGTGCAGGATCCTCAGCTCTGCTAAAGCTTTAGTGAGAGACATCTAGGTCTCTCCTGGGACCTGGACAGGCCTTTTCTTTACTTCATTGGCATCTCTCGGCATATTATTGGGTTTTCTTTGTTCAAAGCACTCTTAAAAATGTCTCTCCTTTCCCCTCAATCACAAAGGTATCCCTAGGCTCACTGTAAAGAATTTGGAGAACACAGAAAAATGTAATTAAGAAAATAAGAATCACCTACAACTCCATCCCTCAGAGAAAAGTAACGTTAACATTTTGGGCCCTGTCTTTCTAGTTTTGTTTCTGTACATGTGTGCGTTGTGGACGTCATTGACCCTCTCTTGTCTGTGAAAGCTGTAGGTTTATGGTGTCTTCGCAGTCTTCGTGGCTGCAGGCAGAGGTGGTCGGCATCTTAGCCCTCCCAGCTGAGAGCCGACGCAGGGATCCAGGCGCCCCTCTCCGCAGCGTGTGGGTGGCAGCGTGCCCGAGGCCCCTCACGGCAGCAGCTCTCCCCACCCTGGGCGAAGAGCACCCTTCCCTCTCTGCCTCTTCTCCAGGACGTTCCCTGAGGCTGGTTGTTCCTAGGGGTGGTTGTAAAAACTGTGGAATGCAGCGTGGCCTCCTGGCTGTCCTTTCTCAGTCCAGCACTCTCTGAGCCAAACCAGCCCCAGGCCATTCCTATGGGTTGACCTCAGGTGACCCACTGGGGTGATCCTAGCAACCTAGAAGGCCACACAGGCCTCTCCTGTGCTCTGAGGGGGATGGGGTGACCTGGATTGGCAAACGGGAAGCAGAGAGCACCGGGGATTGCTGGCCTGGAAAACCAGGGCAGTGGGTCAGCACCCGAATTAATGATTGATAGGAAAGCTTGGGAGCGAGTCAGCCAGACCCATTGTCCCATGGCCTCCCTCCCTGCTGATCCTGAAAGCACTTGCCAGGGACACAGGGCAACTGCTGTCCTTAGTCCAAAGGCTGCTGACCCTCATCCCCCCTGCAGTGTGGGGGAAGGAGGAAATGGCAGCAGCTGGGTCAACGGCATGGGGGGTAAGAGGTGGACGAAGGTTTGTGCCTTCTCTGAACAGAAAAGCACGTGTCCGGAGTCGGGAGCCCCCTGCCAGTTCTGTCTTCTCACGGTGAGGGCGAGGCAGGGAATTAAGAGAGTCTCCGTTAAAGTCCCGGGGTTCCTGTAGGCTGGCACATTTCCAGAGCTGGAAATTCACTTGCTCCACGTAGTCCCGTAAGACAAGCCAACAGCGATAACAGCGGCCACAGCCACCGTCTGTTGGATACTCACTGTGTACACGGCATGTTAAGCAATCACTCATGGTTATTTAATCCACACAACAGCCTTTCTTTTTTTCTGTTTTGAGACAGAGTCTAACTCTGTTGCCCGGGCTAGAGTGCCGTGGCGTCAGCCTAGCTCACAGCAACCTCAAACTCCTGGGCTCAGGCGATCCTCCTGCCTCAGCCTCCCGAGTGCCGGGATTACAGGCATGCGCCACCATGCCCGGCTAATTTTTTCTATATACTTTTAGTTGGCCAATTAATTTCTTTCTATTTTTAGTAGAGACAAGGTCTCGCTCTTGCTCAGGCTGGTTTCGAACTCCTGACCTTGAACGATCCTCCCGTCTCGGCCTCCCAGAGTGCTAGGATTACAGACGTGAGCCACCACGCCCCAGCCCACACAACAGCCTTTCAAGTTAGGTAGGCAGTATCCCAGTTTTAGGGCTAAGAACCTCTGTGAGATTAGTGTCTTCCCCAGGTCATAGAGAGGGAGGGACAGAGCCAGGATTTGAACCCAGGCCTGACACAGAGCTGGGGAATTAACTTCTATGGAGTGTTGCATCT
>CAUYPO010032992.1:0-29198 GCA_963574435.1 Cheirogaleus major | reverse complement strand
ATATTTTTAAGAACCATCTTTTTTGGGGAGATAATTCTCTATGGCTTCCTTATGTATCTGAACACTTGCAAGCCCAGGTACTGACAGCTTATTTTTGAGACTACATTTTTAAAGTTGTGTGTATATGCACCACTCTGAAAGATAGAGATAGTGTATTTCTCTAGAGCAGAGAGAATTGTTTGCTTGCCATAGTAAAAAGCTGATGTCTCACTCTGGGGCAAAGGTTGGGCAGATTTGATTGTATTACCTGATAAAATATTGGCATTTTCTGAAATTGGAGTTCTTCAGATGTGCACAAAAACATTGCATGTGCTACATCCATCACCAATCTGATTCACTGCCATGAGACCCTGGAGGCATGTGGAGCCAGAGCAAGCGCAAAACTCATGATATTTATTTTGTTGTAAGTTAAAAAAAAAAGTCTTTGTATCTGAGGCAGAAGTCTTGGGTAGCTTTGAAAGGAGGATAAAATCTCAGCTCATTCATAGTGCTTGACACCTACTATGTACCAGGCATATTTTTAGTCATTGTAGAACAAGAGTGAACAAAATTGACAATGATTTCTGCTATATTGGAACTTGCGTTTTAGAGAGGTAAATTTTAAATTCTAGAGACCCAAAATTTAAAAAATAATAATTAAAACAATTAAATATAAAGTATATAAATATTTAGGATTTTTATTTAAAAAATCAAAGGTGTGAGCTAAATTTGTATAATGTGGTGGCCTGAAAAAATGTGACATTTGGCAAATGCTTGAAAGATTCTTTTTAGTAGAGTACATTAGTACTGCAGTCTAAGATTAATGGATTAACATGTATTTTGTAGCAAACTAGGAACCCCTTAAAAGCTTATAGTTTTGAAATTCTTAATCATAGTGAAGATAGAAAAAAGTTAATTATTTGTGTTTTAGGGAAAGTAATATATTTATAATTGTAGTATTTGTTGTAAAAATGAGCTAATCTAAGATTAGAAAAATAACTATTAGTCTGAAGTTAAGAGAATCAAAAAAAATTGACAAGGTATCCTTGAAGATAAAATATGGTCTTGAAAATTATTAATCTCTAAATTGATAATATGACTGAGAGCGGAAAAATTATCCAGAAGGGACTTCTCTCAATTTTAGGTACTCTGAGTTGTAGATAATAGAAAGACTTCCAAATGAAAGGGTTCAAGAGGCAGTTGAAAATTTGACCCTAGAATTTAGAAAGCTGAATGTGAGACAAGATTTGGGATCATCAGTGCAGAGTAGATTTCTAAAGCTGGGAGAATAGATAAGCTCTCAAAGTTGGTGCAAAAATGGAAGAATAGATGACCAATGACCTAATGTTGCATCACATTCACTTTCAGAAAGTTGTAGAAAATAATACACTAAAAAGAAGCAGAAGAGGAGAAAGAAAAGCAGGAGGAGAAGTAGGAGGAAACCCAAGATAGTGCAGAGACCTGAATAGAAAAGAAGAGGAGAGCATAAGCTAAGAAGGAATGACCACATTGCACAATGTGACAAAAGGATTTTAGTTCCAGAGGAAAAAGTGTAAGTGACCTTCAAGTTTGTAAGAATAGAGGTCATAGATTCATAGAGATGACAACAAGATAATTTTAAAACTTAATATTTTAATATATCTATAATTATTAAAGTAACTTTTAAAAAATAAATATTCTTTTGACAAAGGCTTCTTAATATTTTAATTTTTTTGACTAACAAAAATAATTTTATTACATATGAAGTGTTTGATTTGTAAAATATAACTTAAGCAAATCTTACTTTTTATGTTATTTCAATATTAACATTAATAATGATGGTATCTAAATATAATTTTAATTCCAATAAGTCATTTTTTTATTATCATTGCTGAGTTCCACAGGCTATTCATGAGTTTCTGTCATTCATTCAATTTATATTAACAAATGTATAAAATGATGAAACCGTTTAGTAAGAGACAGGGAATATAGCACTGGAACAGCAATAACAATTTTTCAATATTTTTCTTCATTTTATTTCATTACCTTGCTGTATGTATTTGGGAAAGAAATATAGCTTCACTTCAATTTTAAAATTTGTGATACAGGGATAATAATATTTGCTATAAACTTTTCTAAAATGGTATGATGGATTTCTAAACAAATGGGGAAAAAAGAGAATGAGAATATAATTTATAGTTTCCTTGAAGGAGTGTTTAAATAATTTTGAGGAATTTTTACTGCATTACTTGGTTTAGCTACAGCATTTCATATTAAATAATAATATTATATATATATACACACATATATATACATTCTAAAATATATGTGAATCCTTAAGTCTCTATCTCCCTAACCTAATTCTAAGTTTTTGAATAACCACTGAGTTCATTAGAAACTACTGATGTGTGCAAAAATAATTTGATAGCTCATAACTTCATATATTTGGCTTTGTGAAAAAATATTTTAAAAGCTATTAGATTTGATGCCACTTTCATGTGTCTACCATCTTTTGCATCAACTAAAATGAAAATTAAAGTACAGTGCCATTTTAGAATGTTAATTTTTACAACTCCCTGAAAAGGCTTCAGTAGACTATTACATACTCAATCTGCAAGAGAGAAAAACAAAAGAATGTTATAGATTATTTACTGTGATTTATGCCACCACGGTGACATCACAAGCCTGGTTAAAACAGCCATTTCATTTTCATCACTTTTAATTTTCATTTTCGTTTTATTGTGAGAAATGATTATGTTCAGACAAGAAGGACACTAATGAAATTTAGTAGAAACATATTCCACAACTATATTAAAAGCAAAGATAACAAATAGAGATTGACAGGTACCTAGCACTACCAACAGTATACAAATTAGTATATAATTTCAAGGACTATCAATTCATGTGATTCTGGACATAAACCTATTGCTACCTGTTCACAATAGGAAATACTTTTCTTGAATTTTATTTCAGTATAGATAGAGTTGGGCAACTTATGTATTTTTAACACTAAAATGCTAGATTGAAGCATGTGACATTATTTAAAATTAAAATGATTATAATAAACTACTATTTACTGGAATTGAGTATATTCTAACCACTATAATTGTATACAAGTTCTCACTTAATTCTCAAAATATCTCTATATCCCAGGTATTATAATTTCCATGTCTAAATGAAAAGGAAGAAGGAAAGAGGGATAAAAAAGGAGGAAAGGGTCAGGTTTAACGGCATGCAAAATAATAATGACATACTTGCAATATAATTCATTTTTTGTATTATAAATACCATATTAATTATTTCCAATGTTATGTTGTTTAAAATATCACTGTTCATTATAATATAGAATGTAAGCAAAAAACTATTGCTAGTTTTTTTGATTTTTTTTTAAGGAAAGTATCGGTTATTCTCATCCAGACCCTAACATTAATTGAAAAATCCTAAGTTTTTGAAATGAAAAATAAATTTTTCTTGTTTGATGTAAATCATAAGTAGATTTTGTCTCTCCCATCACTTTCCCTGACATTAGCTTTATTTCAAGTAACACTTGTTTTTTCCTCCCTTTCTCCAGCTATAGGTAGCCAGATTATAAAATTAGTATATATAAATCAGCTTCTGCTCTAACTGAACCAACCCAAAGAATAATAAGAAATTTACTTTTCATTTCATTAAAATAATATGATAATAATCAATATAAACAAGCTTGATCAGAACTGAAATATTCTTCCACGTCACTCACCTATGATTACTCAGTTCACAGTGATCTTTCTAACCTTCAGTCAAAGCTCATTTTTTCTGTATCGCCACTGTCACAGATAGGCATGCACTGAAGTATGAAATCTCTATATTCTTAAAGTATTATTATTTTATAATCTATGTTTCATAAGCCAACTTTTAAAAATTCTTATAACCCATGTTACATTATCTTGAAATTAATTAATGTTCAGTAAATATTCAGTATTTGATTTCCAAGTATTTTGCATGGAGAGAACTCTAACACCACCCACCACATCCTCTGTTGCTACATCTACTTGTTTTTCCTTTTATAACTAACTAGTGGTATACTTCAGCCTCTGCTTATACTGAGACATCCCAAATAAAATCAGGAGTTTAATGATAATGAATTCGAAATATCTCTGATTTCTTTTTTCATTTTCTATATACCTGACTTGCTATTCCTTTTGGATTTCATTCTATTATATAGTTTCTGTATGTCACTACCCCCTCACCTTCCAGTGGACTGATCAGTACACTTATCACATGTAACATCAGTACTTGTTCTAAAGAAAGCCAATGAAACATATATTGTGTAGAAAAGTTCTTAAGTCAATGTTTTCCTTGACACTATGTTTCATTTCAAGTTAGTTCCATTTTATTTTAGGCTCCGAGTCAAGTTTTTTTCCAATCTAGCTTCCATTATATAAATAGGTCTTACACAGTGTGGATTTATTAGTGAAAAAACTATTAATGGATCTCTTTCTTTCTCTCATGCTAATTTCAAAAATATGTTAGGTCTTCTATTCATATCATATAGGTGCATTATTGTTACATACTGTGATAAATTGGATTTTTCTATCTCCAGATTTCTTAGCACATAGTTGTAATGATTAATAACTTTTAATTTATATCAGAGGACTGCACATTTTGCTGGGTTGACATATATTTCTTCCAGATTCTAAGTATGTTTGAGTATGACTCACCAAAAAGCAAGAGGAATTTACAGAAGGAAAACAAAACAAAGAGGAGTAAATGTAGACATTAAAGAAAATATACAAAACATAAAGATTTGCCAAATAGATCAGAAGAGGAAAGAAGAGAGATGGATATGTACAAAAGAAAAAAGGCAAAAAGGAAAGCTTCTTTAATGGGAAGGGATAAAGATAAAAGTCCTAGGAATTGTATATTTATGTAAAATCCCATGGCTTTTGATGTTTCTGCTAATAACTTATTTCTATTGCATATTCATCCAAACCCAAATCTAAATTCCCATCATTCCATTTTAAACAGATTTTTGATAATGAATAATTTAGTTAGTTAGTTTCAACTGGATTACCTCATAGTTTTTAGTCCAAAAGTTTTTATTTATTCTCTGCTGATGGACCTGTCTCATGGGAAATAAAGAATCTGCACCAAGTATGACTCCAGAGTCTGTTGACTCTTTTTACAACCCAAGGTATTATGAAAGTAAACTTCAGCTTATGTTTTAAAGTAGATTGAATATAGATAATCTTTCCTTTCCTGCTTTATAGCAGTATAAGGGCAGAATGCCAGTCCAATGTGAGCCAACTATGAACTACAAGGAATGTGTCAGAATCTATCCTTAGCAATCACCATTTCAAATTTGAGGAAAGGAGTCAGGTTTTATATTTTAGGTGAATAAAATTCACATGTCAAGAGGTGGATTGAAAGAGGATATTCTTTATCCACAAAAAGTAAAGAAGACAACGGGATTTGGATTGAAGTTTTCTATTATACATAAAACTTGAATACTTGACCTTTCCAATTCCAAATAAGAACTAAAGTTTGGAAGTGTACATTTTTAATTTTGCTATCAAAAATGTAATAACATATGAACTACAACATAGTAGTGCAATTAATATCAGTCAATCTCATTATAGATGGATCTAGACATAAGAGGTATATCTAAGTGCTTATCTGAGTTGAATTTAAAGAAACGAAATGAGAATATACATTAATAAAAATCTCACCATACGCATATGTAAAAATGAACCTAAATTTCTTGGCCTGAATTTATGCTAACATGAATGCCAACTTTGTCCAGTATTTTTAAATAATCCATGTTAATTAAATGTAAAACTAGTCAAATATGGGGTTTCTTTGTCAACTTATACCTTTCCCACTTTTCTTTCTTCCCTGAGCAGGTGACAATTATGAAAATGTGTATGGGCATTCAGTACATTAGCAGGAGAGTCTCTGATGTTTAATTATCGTCTCTCCTTATGTTTATCCTCAGACACATATGTGGTGGGGACATCATTTCATCTGGTTCTAACATTGTCATCTCAACCCAGTAGCATCCACTGAGATGTTTGGCTCTGATCTTATGTCTTATGGTCAATCATTTTTTTCCATGGAAAATACCAAACTATTAGACCTCTCCAAGTCCCAGGCTTTCTCATGTGTCTCCTCATTTCAGGGGTCCTTCAATGTCAGGTAAGAAAATACATGCTGAAAAGTAAGTTAAATAATAGAGGTTTACTTTTAAATGTAATAAGAATTACAAGAGTCATTAGTAATGTAATTAACACATTAAAATGGCAGTGTCAGTGCTGTGGGTGACTATTATTTATTGTTCCAAGTCTCCCGCTCTGCTTAAAAGTTGGGTCTTATATACTAATCCAAATATTATTTAATTTCATAATGCCAGTAACTAAGGTGCATCTACCATAAAGACATTGATAAGACAAAAATCATTGTGCTTAGTGACCACCCCATAGCCAACTTCCATCTATTATACATCATTAAATATGTATTCTTTCACTTCTTGCTCTAAAATATTAAATTAGCTGTCAGAAAATATAAATTAAAATCACATAGAGGGAGCTCTTAAACCTTGTGAAAATGACCAAACTTGGAAATACTGATGTCCTCAAGAGAAATGAAGAGGTGTGTATATTAATATGAAAAAAGGGGAAGGGGGACTTGTACAGAAAGGCTTATAGATAAATGTTTTTCATAATAACCCAATCTGTATATGACCCAAATATCCCTCAATCAACAGGATAAAGGAGAAGGTGTAAACTGAGTTTTATACACAAATACAATGCAATACCACTGAATCATCAAAAGGGAGGAAACAAAACTACTATATTTCCAACAACACAGATGATCCCCAACTACACGCTAGGCAAAAGATTCCAGACACAGGCATTTTTCAAAAGAAGATACACAAATAGCCAACAAATATAGAAAGAGATCTTAACTTCACTAATCATCAGAAAAATGCAAAGTAAAACTACAATGAGAAACCATCTTACTCCAATCAGAATGGCCATTATTAAAAAGTCAAAAAATAATAGATACTGGCACAGATGTGGTGAAAAGAGAATGCCTATATGTTGTAGGTGGGAACGTAAATTAGTAAAACCTCTGTAGAAATCAGTATAGAGATTTCTAAAGAACTAAAAGTAAATCTACTATTTGATCCTAATATTCCACTATTGGGTATCTACCCAATGGAAAATAAATCACTATATCAAAAAGATACCTATACTTGTATGTTTTTTGTAGCATAATTCACAATTCCTAAGTTATGAAATCGGCCTAAATGCCCATAAACCAATGGGTGGATAAAGAAAATGTGGTACACACACACACACACACACACACACACTATGGAATACTACTCAGTCATGAAAAAGAACAAAATATATTCTGCAGCAATTTGGATGGATTTGGAGATCATTATCCTAAGTGAAGTAACTCAATAACATAAAAACAAATACTGCATGTTATCACTTATAAGTGGGAGCTAAGCTATGGAGCTACACATGGTTATACAGGCTGGTACAATGGATGTTGGAGACTCAAAAGGGAGGAAGTGGAGAAGGAGATAAAGGATGAAAACATATCTATTAGGTACAATTACACTATTCACGTGATGAATATACTAAAAGCCCAGACTTTACCACTATACAATATATCTATATAACAAAATCCTACTTGTACCTGCTAAATCTACTAAAATTTTCAAAATTATACAAAAAAGATACCAGATAAAAAATAATACATGATTTTATCTATATGAAGTGAAAATATGGGATAAAAATCAAATAATAATTGTTTGGGGAATCATGAAGGTAAGGATTAACTGAGAAAGGGTGTGGGAGATCTGTCTATCTCAGAGGATATAACTCTTCTATATCTTGATACCAGGATGCATCGCTCAGGTGTGTGCAAATATAAAATCACAAACTGTGTGCCATGTGTAATGCTGTTTTTTTTGAAACACAATCTGGATATGTTGTCTAGTCTGGCCTCCAACTCCTGTGTAAATTATATACACTCTTTCTCATTATATAACAACTTACCTTTAATTTAATGTATCTGTATACATCTAATGAAAAAGTACAAATTCTTTTCACATACATTCTCACTTTTTAAAATGTCTAGATATCGTTCACTATCATTCACTGTATCTCCCTGTCATTGCTGGAATAGTTCCACATTTTTCTTTATTTCTCTTTCAGCATCAAACAATTAATTTTTATTAAAATGATTAAAAGTAGAATAAGATTACATAGGGAAGCAAAATTAAAGATGGTAAAATAAAATGGTTTAATTAATGTACTTAATTAAATATGTACTATTTTAATTTTACCTTCTCATTTTAAGAGAATAAATATAAACACATTCTCAAATTTTCAAAAAATATTTAATCCAAAATTATTTTCCTACTTCATTCATTAATTTATTTTAAACAAGAAAAATATTTATTTTATCCATCTGTAGAAGTAAAGATACCCATTGTTTAACTGGTGTGATAAAATGGTTATTAATGTTCTTTGAAAATCCTCTACTGGAATTATTTCTACATGCTCACGTAACATTTTAATAGACCTTTGATACAGAATTCATTACACTGTTTTTGTCTCATTCATTTACTTTTATATTTTTCCTACTAAATTATAAACTTCCTCAATCCAAGAACTACATACAATACATTCATTTTGGTGTTAACAATACCCAATCTAGTACCAGAATATATAGTTAATATTCAATAAATATTTGGCAATAAGGAAGTATTCCTTACTAAAACCATTTTCTAACCATCCAAATTCTATATTTTTAATTTCATTTGTTCACATTAGCTCAGATATTATCCATTAATTTTTATTTGAGTAACACGTTTGGAGTTTATTACATAAATTACCTGGGAATTTTAAGGACTACCATTTGTATAACTTAGTTTAGTTACTTGCTTTCCTTCTAACATCTTGAGGTAAAGAGAACAAAATGGGTATCTTAAGTACACAGTGATGGAAAAAAAAAAAAAAAACTTTTCAAGTGTGTGTAAATGAGGGGAGGGTTGGGTTTTGTAAGGCTAATTTACTGAGTCAGAAAGAAAGGTGAGGGCACAAAGTAATGGGGGAAAACAGAAAGATTTTGTGAAGGAGAAATAGGAGATTACTAATGACAAATATCCACCATTTGTCATTTTTGCCTGGAACTGTGTGGCCGTGCTCACTCCCCTCAACCTCTTCTACTTTCTGACTCACTGTGTAATAACATACACAGATTTATTTTCCCATATCCATATTTTTCACTTTTTCCAGTGAAGCCTAGTCCAGATTCTAGCTACTACACATGCTTTAATATTGTAAAAAAATATATATACATAAATATGAACTCTCACAAGGATTGTTAAAAGTATGTTTGCTTCAATACCACATTTTCAAATTTAGTGTTGCATTTTTTAGGGCTTCCCTGAAGCAGTGTTTTTCAAATCTGGCTGTTTATTCCTCTAGCCTGGAGAGATTTTAAAATACACTGATATTCACACATCAGTATATATTTTTAAAGTACCCCTGGTGATTCAAATACACAGCTATGGATGAGAGCTGCTGCCAAAAATTGAAGCAAACAATCGATTCACTTTAGTGGACATTTCTTATATAACTGATGATGTCTTTAAAATCAGGCAAGAAAATGACTTGTTAAAATTTTTTCCATATATGAACTGAGATAAAAATGTTTATCAGACCTACCTGAAAAGAAGAATAAAAAATATAAATGTCCAAAATGAAGATTTCAGGACATCACATTTGAAAATGCAGAATTTGCTTCCTCTTTTTTTAAGTTTACCTTTAAAATTGAAGATACTATATTTGTCCTTTACCTTCTCTATTTCTCCTTGTCCCATAAAACAACACAGGAGCTACCACACCAGCAATCTCTTTTTACTTTTCTATTTGTAGAATCCTTAAAAAGAAATCATCACCCATAGGAAAAGAGATTCTTAATGTGGCAAAGTCTTTTTAATGCAATATTTGTATTTGAATAACAAATTTGAAAAATAATTTTATTTTGAAATGTCTTAAAAAGGAAATTAATTTAACAAATTTGTTCCAAATAACAGAAATCGATAAGAAAATAAGTGCTTATAGAAAAAAAGAATGTGACACAGAAATGCCTTATAATTTATGTTTCTCTTACTTAACACATAGTTCTGTATTCCATAGGGCAAAGGTGATTTGGTATCTCAATTTGGCCTAGAAAGCTAATTTTTTATGTCCCACATTCTATGAAATGTTCAGGCCAGGGCAATTTACCCCAGAAATAAGTATTATATGTATCTTCTTAGTGATATATTTAAGATGACCTTGTTTTGTGCTGGTTCACAGTGTGATTCATGATTTCTCATACGTGGTGCACAAATTGTTTGGTTTTCTAGGAAACTTCAGTTTTAAGAGTTTGATTTTATTTTGCATGAAGGAATCCTGAATCCTAGAAAATTTAGGATTTAAAGAAATTTTTGAACTCTTCTTATGTTGAGACCACTTACTTACCTCAGGAAATATTGATATTAAGACCAAAAGATTCACATAATCTACTAGGTATGGTTTCAGGAAGCCTCTGTTTCCCTGGCTTTGTACTTTCCAGTGGAGAGTCTTCAGCTGAAATAACACACCTGCCTCTCCTACGTTTCACTCTCTGTTCTCCAAAGTTAGTGACCTATAGTGAGTTTGGGGAGAAAAAAAACTGAACATGTCTGATTCTTTCCTTTTCTCTTTTGTAAATTTTAACTGGATTAAAGAAGGATGCATTCTGGTTTATCCTTTAAAATAACCTTATCAAGGCAGGCTCTCCTCCCTTTTACATTTGGTGTGGCCTGGGTGGGAATTCATGAGATGAACGGAAGAACAAAGGGCTGAATTGTCTACCTATGTCAATAGTGAGGTAGAATATACGTATATGCCTAGGATAAATATTATCAAGCTCTTTTGGCTGAAATTTAAAGTCATGTTTCCAATGAGTTTATGTGTCATTAAGCTGACATTTTGATCTCTATTTGCCAGTCTTTGTGTGTAACCCTCAATTCGTTTTAACCTTGAGACATAGGTAAGGATTGAGATTTGGTTAACAGTGTTTCATAAAGAGATTAAGGAGCCTTATCCATCATAGGATGCTCACAGATGGGCCTAAAAGAAGGTTCAGAAGCCTGACTAAAGTTTGGTCAAAGAATCTTTGTCAGTAGGAGCATACGGATAGATGATAGTTGTTGGCATTAACTGATCGTCATCTTTGGCAATGTGTTTGTAGATATTCATATGTGTCACCCAGGAAACAAAGTAGAAGGAAAAAAGAAAGTACTAATACCCAGAAAATTATGATCTCCCTCCCTAAAGGGATGAGTGGGAAGCAGGTTAGAATCTAAATCTTGACCAAGCTCTCCCTCCTAGAATAATTATAAGAGAAACAGAAGAGAAAAAGTGAAAGAGAAGAACATGCCCCCTATCTTAGTCACTTCAGGCTGATATAACAAAATATCATAGACTGTGTGGTTTATTTTTTTTTTATGGAAAATAAACTGTCTTTATTTGCAGACAACATGGTTGTCTCTATGTAAATTCTTTTATTTTATTTCAATACATTTAGGGGGTATAAGTGTTTTTTGTTACATAGATAAATTGAATAATGCTAAAGTCAGGGCTTTTAGTGTATCTGCCACCAGAATAGAATTCATTGTACCTGATAGGTAATTTTTATCACTCACTCCTTCTCTCCCTACCCCTTTCTTAGTTTCTAATGTCCATTATACCATTTTATGGCCATACATACCCATCATTTAGCTCCCACTTACAAAACAGAACATGTGGTATTTGTTTATTCATTCCTGAGATACTTCATTAAGATAATGGCCTCCAGTCCCATCCAAGTTGCTGCAAAACACATAATTTCTTTCCTTTTTATGGCTGAGTAGTACTCTACAGTGTGTGTGTGCATATATATATTTTCTTTATCCACTAATCAGTTGATGGGCATTTAAGTTGATTCCGTATCTTTCAATTTTGGTTTTATTTTATTTTTTTGTTAAAAACCTGTATTGTAGTAATTTTAAAATGAACTCCATTTTTTTCTTTTTCACATTTTGCCTCTACTTTGTTTTTTTTAATTCAAGATATTATGGGGGTACACACATTCAGGTTACATGTAATGCATTTACCTTGCCCAAGCCAGGCTACAAGCGTGCCCTTCCCCCACACAGTGCACTCTGCTTCCATTAGTTGTGGGTTTACCTCCCCCACCTTATCCCCTCCTTGTCAGCACCCAGTGAGTTTTACTACCATGTGAGCACGTTAATGTTGAAAAGTTAGTACCAATTTGATGGCAAATACATGTGTTGCATGTTTTTCCATCCTTGTGATACCTTATTTCAAAGGATGTGCTCAATCTACATCCAGGATAATATAAGAGGTGCTAGTTTCAATTTTGAATTTTGCTGCAATAAAAATTTGAGTACAGGAGTCTTTTGATCACTTTCAACCGATTCTCAACCATCTTTGAAGTGTTTGTGCCACACTTTTATTTGCTCTTATTGCATCATCCACAGAAGCCTTCTGAATCATCCAAATAGTTTCTGCAGAGGAATGTTCAAGCTTAACCCAAAATTCGATGCAGATTCATTGCTCTACTTGCTCAGTCATTTTGAATGTGATGGCCACACAGTACACATGTTCACTAAACAGCATCTAGCACCCCACTGACTAGTACAATGAGGTCATCATTGTTTAAACATGTGCGTTGCAATCCACTCCCCTTGGCTGCCAGGCTATACTTATGTCCTACAAACCGTTTTCATTATATTAATATTAAAAAAGACTGGATACTTTCTGGACAGCCCTCGTATTCCATATGCACCTGAGAAATAAATGTGTAAAAACAAGTATGTTTCTTAGGGTAAGCATTCCCATACTAAGAGGCAGACACAAAGCCTAAAATACTGACTTCTGAGATGGGAGGGCTGGGAGTGCTGTGTCACTTAACTAAGCCATGCTCATTGTAAACCAATAGCCAGGAGTGCAGGGCTCCACGGGAAGGGCAACTTAGATGGTTTTGGATTTGCTATACACTTGTTCACTTTTCAAAATGGCATCAGCATATCAAATGCCTCTCTCTAAGAGAGGAGACACTTCCTCCCCTTGCATGATAATTGGATGATGCCAAAATTAGCTGTTTGATGAGCTGTTCCTTCAGATAGAGTGCAAGTACATAAGCCAAGGTATAGGAACAACTGACATAGGAGGACTGGCTTACTGGAGAAGCTAACTTTATTACTTCCTCACAGAACACTGAGCCTCTGCTATTGTCTTCTGCAACAGAAACAAAAGTTGAGATTGAGCAATGAGTTTGGTGAGTCTCAATATGTTTGGGGAACCCGCTATAGTAGCAGGGGTTGTTGGTAGTTTTTCAATGTAGTGCATCAAGGTTGATTCAGAGATGATCTTATGTGTTCTATTACCCCTTCAAGGTACTAAAAAATAAGGCATATAAAACTCTTGATTTTAACTAATTGAGTTTCTGAACTAGTAAAGGAGCCAGGACCAATAAGTTTATTTTTTTCTTTTTGAACCATCCTACGGAAGACACAAGAGATGCTAAAACTACAGAATTAACCCCAATCCACAAAGGCAGTGGCTGTTGTTGGAAAAGCAGTTTCATTAAAAGTGGGAACAAAGAGCCCTGATATTCTGCTGGTCTCTATAGAAGGAGATTACCACCTTTTGATGGATCATGAGTTTATGATAAGCCCAATGCATTAAGAGAGAAAAACCTGGGGGAATATAAGAGGCATCTCCATTTCCATTGCCTAAAGTTTTCACTGGAAGGATTCTCATGAACAGTATTTTTCATCTCTCCTCTCACTTCTCTACCTATGAGTAATCTCCTGGGCTCTACTTCCACTAATTTCAGTAATTTGAAAGTATGGTCACCCTAACGGCTCCTGAGGCAATAATGTTGCAAATCATAGTCACACTCAATTCTTCAACTTCTAAGTAATATTTTTAACATCATTCTTTGAGAAACACAATATTTAAATTACCACATAATCTGGCAATTCCACTTCTGGGCATGCATATACCCAAAAGAATTGGAGACAGGGACACAAACACATATTTGTCTACCCATGTTCATTGTGGCGTTATTCACAGTATCCAAAAGGTAGAAGCAATTTAAGTATCCATCAGTGGATAAATGGATAAATAAGATATGGTATGTCTATATGTATGTGTCCTATATTATTCAGCCTTAAAATAGAAGGAAATTCTATGTTACATGTTTCTACATGTCACAACTTGAAGAAAAAAACCTTGAAGTTTTAAGTGAACTTAGAACAAATTGAAGTAAGCCAGTCACAAAAAGACAAATACTATAGGATTTCATTCATATGAAGGATTGAAAATAGTCAGCTTCTTAGAGAAAGAAAGTAGAATAGTGGTTGCCAAGACCTGGGTGGAGAACAGGGGTAGACAATTGAAAATTATTTTTAGTAGGTATAGTTTCAGTTTTAGAAGATAAAGTAAGTTCTGGAGATAGATAGAGATGCTGGTTGTACAGCAGTGTGACTTTCTTAATGGCACTGAAATATGGTTAAAATGATACATTCTTTTTATTTCCATATCATCACAAAAAGTTAATTAATTACTTTTAGAAACTTTATTGGATAAAATGATAAATGGATTTCTGTCACATTAATATTATGTGAAGGCTCATGCATGACTGCTCTAAAATCATGTGTTTGAAACTTCTGTTCCAAACTTCTACATCCTGTATAGTAGGTTTTTTATTAGATCTTTCATCAAAAAAAAAGCATTTTGATGGGTAAGTCCTTTGTTAGCCTGGGATTTATTGTATTCTATTTTTTTTATCACAGCTACTTAAGGGAAAACACAGCACTACCATTTGACTTGTATGTTTATTTTCTATAATCAGCATCAGGGGGAGGGGGACAGGGGCAATATATGTAATTGTAATATTTGTACTCCCATAATATGCTGAAATAAAAAAATAAAATAAAATAAATCAGCATGATCAAATATTTTTGCAAAGTTAACCTTTTTAAGTACTTTCAAGTATAAATCTAGATGATTCACACCTAAGCCTAAATGAAATATATAAACTCTGGAAAGTTTCTTGCGTTTACTCTTCATACAAGTTTAAATTCAAAATACACATATATTTCTATGATCAGAATTGGGTTTCAACTGTAATGAGACCAATTCAGCCAAATATAACTCCCAGTAAAATTTTTCAAAACAAATCCACAACTTAGGCAACTAACAGAAAAGTAATTGATGACTAAACTGAGAATTTGTTCAATCAGTTACGAACAACAGCAGTAAATGAGAATTAGTTCTGTTTTTTCTACCTCATAAAAGCTTTGAAATAAACAACGGAAGATGTTTGACAGTAGGAAATGTTGCATGCTCCTAAACTGCAATTATAACTTTATAAGCATTATTTTATGTCTGTATGTATTTGTGTAACAATGTGTGTGTGTGTGTATATATATTTATCCATCATTAAAATTTAATTAAAAGTTATTGTCTTCAACTCTACAAAATAGCATGAAAGTGTGAGAAACAATACTCAGTAAACTGGCTATTCTTTATGTTTCACTTCTTCAGCAGTGGGTTGGACAGGGATGTAATTCAAAGAACATTGACAAGCCTTTTGTTATGTGAATATTTTTTACTTAACTACTATTTATATATCTGAATAAAATAGAGATGAGAGCTAAAGAGATCAATCTTCTCAAAAGATGGAAAGTGATCCTTTCTGCCTCCAAATAAAATTGAATTACAACATTCTTCGTATTTCTCTGGGTACTCACATTGCATAAAGATTGGAAGTTAAATTTTAAAAGCAGGTAGAAATTTGTACCTAGAGAATGACATTTTCACTGTAATAGTCATCATTATTTTAATGCTTGTAATGTCCAATCAATGATAAATGTCAAAATCATAACTGAATTTACTGTGTGCTCTATGAAAGTTGAGATACATGGAGAAAATCTACTTTACAATGATGAAAAGAAGAAGGAAAGAGAAATCATTATGGCTTTTCTCTAGAGAATATTTTCTTTAAAAAAATGACAAAGATGGGCCTTAAAGGACCAAATCCAAACAGTGCAATAACATGTGAGATAGTCTGTTATTCATTGTCTGTTTTCTCCAACCACTATTTAATAGAGTATGATTAATAGTACTGTTTAATATTACTGGGATACTGTGAATAAGGATATGTTACAAAAAGAGACTGAGAGTCAAGTAAAAAAAAATGAAATTGAATAAAGGTAGTCAAAGTATTTGAGGGCTTACGTATGTCAAGAACTTTAAATATAGTATCAAATTTAGTATTTGCATTAGTATTAGATATTATTATCCTCATTTTCAAGTGAATGACAACACAAGATTGAAAGAGGTTATGAAATTTGCAAAAAGTATATAACTTATAATACTAACACTAAGCACTTGCCTTACTCACTGGCTCTCCTCCTACCTCCTCACCAAAGCCCTGAATGAATAAATGAGGAAAGCAATATTGTAGAGTGTGTATTTGATGAAATAACATTTGGCTGTGATACTGAATTCAGCTGGGAAAAGGTACAGGAAAAAAATGTGTAAGAAACTAAGAGATTTTTGAATACTGGTCAAAGGTCTCTGTTTGTTGAATTTTTAGTCTTGGCTAAGTCGTGGCTGAGCAAGCACTAATGCATGGGAATTCAAATGAGGTTAAAAAGGACCATATGGTGCAACATCAGGAAGCTTAAAGGCACAATTCCTCTGAGAACCTGTGTGACTGGGAACCTGGATTCATACAGTTAATGGAAAAACAGAACTTTCTAGAAATGGGTTGAGAGGAGTACAACCAGATCATATTTGGATTGTGAAATTAAGTACATCAAAGTCACTGTTTCAGGGACCTGCCATCTGTAGGTGATGTTGACCTTCCTGACCAGAGGCCCTCATAACATATATGTGTTGTGAATGGATTTGAAGCATTCTGCTGGAAAATGGTTTAAGAAAAACTGGTTCTTCACAGTGTTTACTGAGTCAGTAGAGAGATTAAATGGTTGCAAAATATGGTGAAAGAAATAAACATAATAGAAAGTCAGATGTTTTTTAGAAGTTTCTGAAGAAATAGAAAAGAATCAAGGTCATTGGTAGGATGCAAGATGTGACAGAAACAGAGACGAGATGCCCAGATGCCCCTTTAAGAAAGAACTTGCTGCCCAGTGCTGCAAAGTGCAGTGAGTAGTATTTCCTCTTTTTTTCACACCTATTGATGCTTATTAAATATTGAACACACAAAATTCTATGTCAGAATCTATTTCTGGAAGATCTAACTTGTAAAATATAGAGTTGTTAGTTCAAAGAATATGTTTCAAAAAAAAAGAAAAAGTACTATTTTTCCACTAGCGATATGCAGTGTTTTCAGAGGATCTACAAAAAAAACGTAACTCTTAGAAAGGTCACCTAGGCTCGATTTGTTTATGAAGATCTGAGAAAATCTTTAGTCTTCTTCAATGGAAAAAACATTGAGACTGGAAAGAGAAGCCTAGAATTTAGTCTTCCGGATTGAAGTGAATCTGAAATCTATCATTTGTTTAGTTGTGTGATGTTGGACAAGTCACTTATTATCACTGAGCCCCTGCTTCTTCTTTGGTAAGATAGTCTATTATTAATAAATAGCTAATTAGAGTACCATGTTCTTCCAGCCCCTCCCCCCAACTAAAGCATTTATTACTCTACATTCTTTGCTCTACTGTCCTTTGTTAATTGCACTCAAATGTTCTAGTTACTAGAAAAAAGCATAGGTATGCAATAAATAATGGAAATTAATTGTACACAAGATATGACTTTTTAAAGCAACTGATCATTAACACTTCTGATGTGTTGCAGAAAATAAAACTGCCCCCCGAATTCCTCATCTTTACCTTTAGCATCTTTGATATTTTTGTCAAAGAATTTAGTGTATAAAAGAATTGTTTTCTTTTAATTAAATTTAGATGATTGCAACAGTATGGATCTTATTTAGAAGCCACAGAAAATATTTTTTCCCTCAATACAAAACATTTGAAAATTCCATAAGGATTTTTCTTTTAAGGTATGCATGAAAGGTCACCTATTATGATGACAATTTCAAGCTTCATGAACAAAACTGATAATTTCTCTCTTTGCCCCTCCGGTATACATATGCCTATTTCTTCAAAGGCACTGAAAACACATAGTATGTCATGATTTTAATATATGTTTCTCTCTGCTAGACTACAGGACATTGAAAGCAATGACAACTTGAGCTCTGTATCCCCAGAAGCTTTCAAGTGTTTGATATGTGTAATGGAAAAAAAAAAAAGATAATAAGTTAATTATAAGTGAGTTGGGCATATGTTGTAAGTAACATGTGACTTTCACATTGTTCTTACCTGAGTTCCTTACTCCCTAAGATAGAGAAGGAAAGGATGGAGAATTATTCCTTATTCTTGCTCTAACCACAAAATGATAATAAATTGCTTAAACCAGTAAGAACACAGGTTCTTTACATATTTGTGCACACACTGTATTCTGCCTCTACTACTTCCTGAGAGTATGATCTCATAAAACCTTTCTGAATCTCAAGAATTTTGTCTTTGCAATGGTTTTAGTAATCCGTACTTCAGAAAATTCTTGTTTTGAAGAACAAACAAGATAACATATGCAAAGCTGTAATGCAGTGCCTGACTAGTATACAGTCAGCATAATGCAGCAATTTTTCCTCTTCCCGTCCCCCCCCTACAAAAGACAAGCTGCATCATGTGACTTTTCTCAAAATTACTAGATGTTGTAACTACCAAGATCACCTTGTCAACTTTTATATAGCATTTATTCTGGTTCTCAGAATCTTCGGTTGTTTATTAATATTATGATGTTTGTCACATCATGGAAGCAAGGATATGGACTTCGTCACAGCTCACATGTAGATTTTGTTATCAAAACTTATAAAATAAGGAAAAGTGTAGTTCTGGTTCAACATGACGGACTAGATACAACTAGTGTGTACTTCTCCCACGGAGAAGAATCAAAATTAGTGAGTATTTGTGTTTAGAACAGATAGTCTAAGAGACAAAACTGGGATTTAACAGAGAAGTGACAGGAATTGGGAAAGCAGAAGAGAGGGAAGCCAGATACCCTGCTCAGCCAAGATCTACAAGAAGAAGGGAGAAGCTCCCAGAGGCTTGGAAAGTGTGAGTGAGAGATCCTCGGCGATCCACACTGCTGTCAGGGACTTTTAAAATCCTAGCTACAGAAGAGCCCCTAGACTCTGTGGGTCTCCAGACTAATGCAAGGAACTAGCTAGAGAGTGTACAGATGAATTGATCAAACTCCTGCGAAGTCCCACAGGCTTTTAAGCCCTGAGCAGCTGCAGAGAGTTTCATAGACTCTTGAGCCCTGAGCCATTCAGAGAGCCCAGGCTCCAAAGCATCCTTCTCAGGGGCTGCAACCTTCATTACTGGAGCCATAGCCACAGGACAACTGAGGGAGCAGGGAGGTTGGGCAGTTTCATCACCCCAAGGACAAATACCACTGCCTCTACTGAGGGAAGGTGATGCAAGCAATCCAGTGCCCCACAGCTGCTTGCCTCTACTGAGTGGAACCTGCCCTCCCTTGTGGCAAGTCCACAAAACAAATGCTCTTCCTCTGTGTGAACATTCTAATCCATTCTGGGAGCCCAGCCCCAGCAGTCTGAGCTGCTGCCACTGCCACTACCTCTGCCAGGCCAGAGAAGCAGCTGGCAATTCAGGTGCTTTCCTGCACCCCGACGACAGAAATGGCTGCCAGTGCTGAAGGAGGGAGATATGAGCAGCTGCCACCCCGCAGCTACTTGCCTCCACTGAGAGGGGCCTGCTCTCCCTGGTAGCAAGTCCTTGGCACAACTGCCTTTCCCCCTCCCCAGGATTCCAACTGCAGCCCACAGCCATTCTGGGAGCCCAGCCCACAGAGCTCTGAGTTAGCCCCCACATCACCAAGGCCACCAGGCCAGAGAGGAAGCATGGAAGCCAATGTTTTTGAGCTCCCCAAGAATGGTGTCTTTTGCTGCTACTGAAGGACAGGGATGTGAGCAGATCATGTGCCCCACAGCTGCCTGCCTCCACTGAAAGGAGCCTACTCTCCCTAGTGGAAAGTCTGTAGCACCACCACCTTGTCTTGCCTGAGCATTCCAGTTACAGCCCAGGGACACCATGCTGGGAGCCCAGCCTCCAGAGTTATGTGCCCTTCAGTGCCCACACTGTGTCCCATAAGCTCTACAGCTGCATATCTCTGCTAATCCCTCTGAGATGGGCCTAACCCCTGCCCCGTGGCAGGCCCACAGTTTACCCACACTGCTCCACCTTGAATATTCTGCCCCCGACCAGGGGATCACCTTGTCTCTCCCTACCACAGCCAGGTCCTGAACTCAGTTGGACTTGAGGATAAATTTGCCATCCCAGTCCCAGCCTGGTCTCCCCAGGGAGCTAGGGACTGGAGATTACCTAACCTAGCCCCCTAGTCCATCATTGCTGGTTCCTGAACACTCCCGCAGAGGTCTTAGGTCATATCTGTCAAAATTGTTAGCCACACTACAGGTGGTAGTCATCTGAATGTGCCGAAAAGCAGGGCACCTCTCCCTTTCCAAACAGAGCATCAGTATTCCCTACAGAAGAGAACAGGCGAGCCACAAACCCATCTGCTTTAGGCTGAAGGAAGAGGTTCTGCATTAAAACCATCTAGGCAGAGAGATACAAGACAGGAATTTTTTGTGACTTTCCACAACATTGTGGCCTAGAGATAGATAACAGTATCTGACCTAACTGAGAATCACAATCCCCAAGATAGGGATATGGCAGGGAAGTGGATAGTGTTCCTGCCAGCCTAAGACAAGGAGGTGGTGCAGAACTCTCCTCTCCTGTGGAGGCCTTGGTGAAATTAACCAGGAGTTCTCCCTGTCACCCCATCAATGCTGGAACCTTGCATTCACCGTTGGCATATCCGTGGGGGAGCTTGATGGTCCAACCCTGCAGGGCTTTATCCCTCCCTCCAGGTGTGAGCAGGGAACTCAAGGCACCAGGCATTCTGCACACTAGTCTATCACCTGAGACAACAGAGAGCCACTCCTGGTAAAGAAAGAAAAGAAAAAATGTTCAATCAAATGCCCACCAGCTTCTGCTGCAGCCAGCTCTTACACATAGTGCCACCTACTGTCCGTGGAGGTTGAAATGCACAACACAATATAATACTTGCTGTCAGAAGGGCATAATGCTGGAGAGTTCGATAAGTTTCCTGAGACTTCCATAATTCCAGTCTGACAGAAGGCAGTGAAGCTGCTCATACACCAGTGCATCTCCATTGCAGTCAGCATTTGAGAAAGCCATAACACTAAGTCTATCTGTAACCAAAGAAAACACACAGAGCTTTGGGCACCTGAAAGTACCCAAATTGGAAGTGAAGCAACCTAACACAACAAACATTATAGTCACACCCTCAAGGTTCAAGGGAGAAAAATAATAAAAATAAAAAGATAAAAAGTTGCACCAAAATGAAAGTAAATTCAAAAATAACAAATGACACTTCTCCAAATGAAAAGGATGAAGCATAAGAACTTTGGCAGGATGAAAACACAGAATGTTTCAACACCCACAAAGGATCACACTAGCTCTCTAGCCATGGATCTCAACCAAAATGAAAATCCTGAAGTGATGGATAAAGAATTCAAAATATGGAATGTAAGGAACCTCAAGGAGATTCAAAAGAAAGTTGAAAACCAATACAAAGGAACCAAAAATTTAATTGAGGATGTGAATGAAAAACTTACTAACAAGATAGATACCAAACAAACATATAGAACTTCTGAAAATGAAAGAATTAATTTTTAATTGATGAAATTAAAAAATGCAGTTGAAGTCTCAAATAATAGAATAGACCAAGTCAAAGAAAGAATTTCAGAGATCGAAGATAGATCTTTTAAAAAAAGACAGAAAAGTCAGACAAAGAGAAAAATAATTATAAAAATGAATAAAATCTTTGAGAAATATGATATTATGTAAAGCATCTAAACAACAAGCCATAGGTGTCCCCAAGGAAGAAAAAGAAACAGTAAAAATTGTTGAGAAACCTATTTGAGGGAATAATTGAAGAAAATTTCCCTGATCTTGCAAGAGACTTAGACATCTGGTAGAAGACGTTCAGTGAAAACCAGAAGGGTACTTGCAAGAAGGTCTTCACCAAGGCCTACAGTCATTAGATTATCTAAACTCAACATAAAGGAAAAACAACTTAAAAGCAGCAAGACAAAAATGTCTAATTACCTTTAAAGGAAAGCCCATCAGGCTAACAAGAGGATTCTCACCAGAAACTTTCCAAGTCAGAAGTGATTACAGTCCTATTTTTAATATCCTCAAAGGAAAGAAACATCACCACAAATATTATATCCTGCTAAACTAAGCTTCATAAATGAAGGAGAAATGAAGTCTTTTCCAGACAAGTAAAGGCCAAAGGAATTCTTCACCACAAGAGCAGCCCTATAAGAAATGCTCAAGAAAGTTCTAAACATGGGAATAAAAGGCCAATACTCATTACCATAAAGACATATAAAACCATAAAACTCATAGGTCCTATAAAAAATTTTCTCAATTAATAATACAAAGCAATTAGGTAACAATTAACATTATGACCAGAACAGAATCTCACAAATCAATATTAACTTTAAACCTAAATGGACTAAATGTCCCACTTGAAAGATATAGATTGGTGGAATGGATTTAAAAAAAACAACAGAACCCAAATATCTGTTATCTTCAAAAGACTTACTTACCTGGTAAAGATTGTATAGACTCACAATAAATGGTTGAAAAAAATATTCTATGCAAATGGAAGTCCAAAGTGAGCAGGAGTCACTATACTGATATCAGATAAAACAGACTTTAAATCAACAACTGTAAAAAAAGACAAAGCAGACCATTATCTAATGATAATGGGATCAATTTGACAAAAAAAAATAGTAATCCTCAATATGTATGCACCTAACACCAGAGCACATAGATTCAGAATACTAATGGACCTATGAAAAGAGATAGACAATACAATAATAGCGGGGGAACTCAACAGTCCACTGAAAGCACTAGACAGATCATCAAGAAAGAAAATCAACAATGAAACACTGGAATTTAAACTAGACTATACAACAAATGGACCTAACAGACATTTGCAGATCATTCTGCCCAACAATTGCAGAAAATATATTCTCCTCATCAATAAATAAAATATTTTCCAGATAGAACATACGTTAAGCCACAATAAAAGTCTCAATAAATTTTTAAAAAATCAAAGCATATCAAGTATCTTCTCAGACCACAGTGGAATAAAACTAAGAATCAATTGAAAGAGGAACTCTCAAAACTATGCAAATACATGGAAGTTGAACAACCTGCTCTTGAAAAATCAAGAATTGCAAGAATTTGAAAGAAGGTGATTCCTACCCTCATGGAGGACTTTAAGGGATGTAAGACCTCAGTGAAGGAACTAACTGCAGATGGGGCAAAAGTAGGAAGACAAGTAGAATTGGAAGTGGAGCCTGAAAATGTGACTGAATTACTGCAATCTCATGAAAAACTTGAATGAATGAAAGTTTGCTTCTTATGGATAAGCAAAGATATTTGTTTCTTTAGATGCAATGTATTCCTGGTGAAGATGCTATGAACAATGTCGAAATGACAACAAAGGGTTTAGCATTTTACTTATACTAGTTTATAAGCATTGGCAGGCTTTGAGAGGATTGACTCAAATTTTGCAAGAAGTCTTACTCTGGATAAAATGTTATCAATTAGCATCACATGCTACAGAGAAATCTTAGGTGAAAGAAAGATTCAATTGATGTGGCAAATTTCACTGTTGTCTTATTTTAAGAAATTGCTACAATCACCCCAACCTTCAGCAACCACCAGCCTGAACAGTCAGTAGCCATTCACATTAAGGCAAGAGCCTCCACCAGTAAAAATGTTACAACTTGCTGAAGGCTCAGATGATTGTTAGGATTTTATAGCAATAAATACTTTTTAATTAAAGTATATACACTTTTTAGATACCATGCTATTGCACACTTAATAGATTAAACATAGTGTTGCCATAATTTTATATACACTGGGAAATTAAAAAAATGTGTGACTCATTTTATTATGACATTTGCTTTATTGCAGTGGTCTGGAATAGAACCCACAATATTCCTAAGTTATGCATGTACCACTATAAGACTATTAGAATGGTCAAAATCAAGAACACGGACAACATCAAATGCTGGAGAAAACAAGGAGCAATAAGAAAGCTAATTCATTGCTGACAGGAATGCAGTGGTACAGCCACTTTGGCAGACAATTTGGCAGCTTCCTACAAAACTAATCATACTCTCACATTATGATCCAGCAATTGGGCTCCTTAGTGTTTTCCCCCCAAATTGAAAATATACACCAAAACTTGCACACAGATGTTTATAGCAGCTTTATTCATAATGGCCAAATCTTTGAAGCAGCTAACATGTCCTTCAGTAGATAAATGGATAAATAAACTGTGGTACATCCCAACAATGGAATATTATTCAGCACTAAAAAGGAATGAGCTATCAAGTCATGAAGAGATGTAGAGGAAACTTAGATGCTTATTACTAAGCATAAGAAGCCAACTCGAAAAGCTACATACTATATAATTTCAACTATATGACACTTTGGAAAAAGAAAAACTGCAGAGACAGAAAAAAGATAAGTGTTTGCCAAAAGTTGAAGAGAAAGGAGGGAAGAATAGGTGTAGCACAGAGGATTTTCAGGGTATTGAAACTGTTCTGTATAATAAAACAATGGTAAAAAAAAAAGTCATTATAATTTTCCAAATCCAGGGGATATATAGTAGCTCTCTGTACCTTCCTCTCAATTTTGCTATGAACCTAAGATTGCTCTAAATAAATGAAGTCTACAAAAATACAATTTTTAAAATTATTATTCTTTAGTTTGTAATTGCTATGTGTCATAGAAGCTTACTTTTCTGATGTTAAAAGCATTATCAATAGGATGTATGTGTTTAAAATCTTTGTAATAATAAATGCATAAAGGTGGGAAAGTGAAGAGACTAAAAATGAGAAATATTAATAAATCAGGTTTACCTTCTAGTAGACATATTCACATATGTGCCTAGAAATATTTATCACTACCTCCAAAACAAGTACACATTTATCACCTGAAAGAGTGGTTATTATGTTGGTTCACACTGGTCTAAATAATAAGAAAGTAGGAAGGAAGAAAAATCGTTGATGTTGGTGAAAAGTGAAGAATAAAATCTATAAGAAATATAATTTCAAATGTTCCTGAAGAAAGATTAAATACTGTAGCCATTTATCATAAACCCTGAGGAACACAAGACACACAGATTTTAGAAAGCATGAAATTTTGCTATAATTGTATATTAAGAAGAATCTAATTGGCATATTTGAAACACTTGAGCCCTTCCTTAATTAATAAAAAGAAAATCTAATAATTAAGTCCCCAAAACATGAGATGAATGACGTGTTTTTGGGTGTGCAATCCCTCTCTCACTCATGAATTCCTACAAAGGCATCATCACAGTAGGATCCAACCATTAATGTGAGTCAAATATTATATAAATACCTGTTCCTCAATTTTAGTTAGATGCATGGGCTCAAACTTGAGTCACAAGCAGCCAACATGAATGTCTCTTATTTGGATTCTATTTTGCATTTTCTTCTATTCCATTTAAGTCAAAATTCCTTGCAGATAAGTTCTTCTACATATATTTAAAGCTGTTGTAATTCTGCCTTCTGAAATAAAATATAGAATAAGTTAATATTTGTTTTAAAAAATTTACAGTCATATTTATCTTTTAAGATATTAGTTTTTCCTGTTAGACAATTCCACAGTATTCTCTTCTACTATCTATGTAACCTAAATATTTGTTTAGGTTGCTTATAATGAAATGCAAAATGATAGAATATGGCTTACCTCCCAATATGTACGACTCAACCAAAAACTAGAATATATCCATCAATTGTGATTGAAATATTCTGTCAAAAAATGGCTTGATGACTAACTGGCAGGAATATTGCAGGAAAAAAATTTCTTCATGATACATGAGTGGAAACTAAGTATGATCTTCACTGTACTTTTTTTTCTTATACTATTCAAATTCTTTGTTCCTCTATGGATTCTAAACACATTTTAAATACTTAAAAATACACAAAATACATTATAAGATATGTAGAAGTATTCTTATATTTTTATCTTACCAAATGGCTTTGGTAATCAGTTTGTTCACCAGGAGAATTGTAAAAGATAACATAAGTTATCTATCTATCTTCATTCATTCACTATCTAAAAATTTTAAACAATTCCAAGGCCACACAATCTTTCTCTAACAGATCAGGCATATATTATAGATTTTTGGAAGATATTTTATTTATTTATTTGTTTATTTATTTGATACATGATACATATACATATTTTCAAGTTACATGTGATACTTGATACATTCATGTTATCAAATCAGGGTAATTAGGATATCCACTACCTTAAATATTTGTCTTTTCTTTATACTAGTAATAATGAAATTATTCTCTTCTAGCTATTTTGAAATGTACAATTGATCTATTGACTTAAAATGTTGCAGAAAATATTTGAAGACAAATATGAAGTAACCAAGAAGGCATGGATTTGTTAAAAATCTGGATATTCAGTAAACTTTACCTCCATTACTTTTACAGTAGCCTTATCTATATCTAATATGGTAGCACTTTATTTAATGATTCACCTTTTTTAAGTAAGCCATTTATTTTAATTTTAGTAGAATAAATGACTGTTGTCACAAGCATTTTCATTAGTTTATAGAACTATTCTTTTAAATTAGAAATTACAGCAAATATCACCAGCATGACAATGGAAAATGTTGATTAATTCTAATAGTTGCTTTAATGCATTCTCATTGAAAGAGCTCTTCTAGTATATAGATATTGTATTGTGAAAATCAACATTAGGATTTACTAATATAATAGTTTTTTGGGTGCAAGTATCCCCTTTTTAATAGATGTAAGAAATGTGAGTCTCTATTATTTTATATTTTGCATAATTTACTATGAGTTTATGGTTGTAATGGTTCTTTTATAATTAAGACAGAATTCAGAGAGAAGATATTTTTCTGTAGCAGTAAACACTATTTAAAATAGAATAATAGTGAATCCACCTTTTCTAAAATTTCTTCTCCAAGATGGTACAGAACATATGTCTATACTTTCATTTAATATTCACAGTGATTCCACCTGGTAGACATTCTTAACCTCATATTATAAATGAAGAAACTGAAGGCTTATTTGCTCAAGGATCCCCTAAAATAATTTGCATAAATTTTTTTTTCTATAAAGTGGAATATTTTTATGACTTCATTATTAAAAATGATGAACATAAATTTCCCTGTTAGGTTTATGTTCTTTACTCTTGAGATGTCCTTCCCATGTTTAATCCTCTCTGCCTTTTATCTCTGAGAGATAAATATTTCTCCAGTGTCCCAATTGCCAGCCTCAACTGTCATAAACTTCCTTTAAATCTCTACAGGCTTGCATCAGCTAAGTTATATAAGCTAGAGTTAGATTAAAATTGTATCCTTATTCATGTAATACACATTGATTTCTTTTTCAGAAATGGTTATGTCATTTTCAAGTATTACATACATTTTTACTTTCCTCTGAAAGAGCATATTTAAGACATTTTGCCAAAGATTTACAGATATAAATGCAAAGATAAAATTAAAAATAAAATATATTCTTTACACTGATATTCATAAAAATAAATACATTTAAAATTACATTTTCAAAGTAAGAAGATATATTATTTGTAGTGAATAGCCTTAAAAGACAGTGTAGTTTACTAGAAAGAAAATAAAATTGATTATGAAACTTTTTGGATTCTTCTCCTAGTTCTGCTGTTGCTTAGCTTTGGTAAGATTTAAAATATAGTCAACTCTTCACTTACTTCATGCATATGAACTAAATTAAATGATTCTCCTCCCACCCATATGGTGGTATTTCGGCACAGATGCAGTTAGTATTACATGCTGTGCAAAATCCCAGCTGTAAACTGAAAACAGGGCTTTCATTTATTTTCTATTGTTTTTAGTTTTTTTAAAAAATAAGCTTAAGAAACAAGTGAAAAAACAGAAAGGAGAAAAAGTATTGGCTAGCTCCAAAATTTACTGATGGAAGATAGAAAGGGCTAGAAACAAAAAGGGAAATATATAAAGAAATTTAAGTTAAAAGTATATTCAAGATGGGGAAAATTCACATTTGCAAGCTTCTTAAAATATATTCTCTTCAGAAGAAATGTCCTTCAAAAGAAACATTCAGTAGCCACAAATGTTCTCCAAAGTTCTATTGAAGAAAATGAGTTCTTAGAGAAAAATTCTTATGCTCCATTTTATTCCAAGTAGTATAACAATTTGAAAGCAGGGTAGAAAATTTGCAGTAGTTTAAATATATACCAAGCAGTATTTAATTAAGACCATGGACAGTTCTCAGTTTTAATACTAACTTCTTAAACAGGTGGGTTTAAAATAAATTCTTTGCTGTAATTCAAGTATTCTTATGATGAATTTCTGTCCAGTATATTCTTTGGTTCCAGATTCCTAAAGCAGTCTAAGTAGAGAAGCAGATTTACAATTCTTTCAACTAAAAGCCTATTTAAATATTTGGAAGGATACAGCATTGGTATATGTGTGTGTATATACTCAGAGACAGCAGTGTGCTTGACTGTGCATTGGGAACTTTCTAAAATGAGGTGCACAAAACCTACATATAAAATTCGGGATCAGTTTTTAGATAAAATATTTTTTTTAAATTGTAGCTAGTTATTAGGCCTTTATCAGTGGTGAAGAGAGCAAATATTTTCTCCCACTCTGTGGGATGAAGAATACTCAGGTTTTAACGTGCAATTGTATCTGTGTCAACAACAGAACGGAGACACTGACTGCAGGGAGGCGGGTGCAGTGGGGCAACCGCTTTGTAAATCTGGCATTGGTGAATCTGACATTAATCACGTCTGGGGGACTCTGCTACACTTGAGGCGGCTTTGGTTGATTTTGGTTGAGTTGTCGGATATTTCAGATGATGGAGTTTAAACTAATCCTGTGTAATTATGAGCCTTGAGATAACAGGAT
>CAUYPO010032990.1:0-11631 GCA_963574435.1 Cheirogaleus major | reverse complement strand
TGACCCCAACCCGGTCGGAGAAGACACCAGACAGACCCAAGGCAGGGCCGTTCTGCAAAGCAACTCACCAACTCTCGACATTTACAAGGTCAAGAAAGACAGGAAAAGAATGAGGAGCCGTCACCCACCGGGGCAGGGAGCACTAAGGGGGCGGGTCGCTCGACAAGGTGTGGGAGCCGGGTCGGAACAGAACCGGGTCGTCAGGGGAGAGTCTGGCAGGACGCACCTGAGCTCTGCTCTCGGTCGACGGCTCTGCACCAGGGTCAGAGTCTGTTTTCATAAACGGTCTGCGACTGTGTGAAATGTCGACACAGGGGGCACTGAGTGAAGGACATTTTTATACTCTTCTTTTTAGTGTTTTTTAGAACTCTCTGCGTACTTGTTGCAGCTCTTTAGTAACTTTAAAATAATCTCAATGTTAAAAAAAATATTAGCAGTCAAAACATTTAAAAGGAAGGGCGCAGGAGAGAACAGCACCACGAACATGCACGTTTCCGTCCGCCGTTCGGCCGGTGAGTCTGGCGTGAGCTGAGGTCCCGTGTTCTCTGCGAGCACCAACATGCGTGGCCCCGAAACTCACGCCAGTTATCATTTCACCTGTCCCCCAGAGGAGGAGCAGCCAACAGCTGGGTCCTGAGAAGAGGGTCCGGTGGTCTGGGTGGACTGGGGAGGGCACCGCGTGGAGGCCTAAAGAAAGTCTCCCAGGCAGGAAACACGGGCGGGTTACGTGGCTCGAGACGGAGCGTGCTACACGGGAGCCTCGTGCTGGGGCGTGGGAGGGAACACGTGAGGCAGGCAGGGCGTGCAGGCCGTGAGCAGGGATTTGGATTGCATTCTCAGGAAGACGGGAAGCGTGTGAGTCTGGGAAAAAGTCCCAGGAAACGGGCTCTGACACTCATGTCTACGTGCAAGCTTCTGCGTGGACATCTCTGTCCACAAGGCCGGGATCGTGCAAGAACAGGCACGTGTCCGGGCCCAGCAGATGCTCCAGGGAAGGGTTAAACATGCACACGTCTGCGTCACGGATGAGCCAACACGTGCCTTCCTTACATGCCAGTGCACCCAGGTCGGTCCCTGTTCCATCTACTGCCCTGTATTGATTAGCGGAAGAGCCCCTCTCCCTCCTAACTGTGTCTCAGTGGGAATGATAAATTATACCGTCATCCTAATTATACCACTTGCTTCCACGTAATTTAAGCTTTGGCCCACGAGGTCCATTACTCTCGGATCAATGGCTCGTTCTACCTTGAAATATAAATTCCTTACAATTAATAGAAACTGCCGCACGTTTTTATGTCTTGTTTCTCCCACTCGGTTATATATTCCCAAGGACAGGACACGTGGGTTTATCGGCTCATTTACGTAAAGAACGTTGCCCACGTCTAACAGGAAAGCGAGGCGTGGGCTTTAGCACATTACCGCTCATAATTAGGCCATTTGGTTTTCACAACAAATCTGCTGAGAGAGTCACAAGTCCTTTCCCGTCTGTGGATGGGAGAAGAGAAGTGAGTCGCCAAGGTCTCCTGGCCACTAACCGGCAGAATTAGAACTCGGACCCGGGTAGACCTGGCTCCACACCTGGGCGTCTTCCTGCGCCGTCGTCACCGTCGTCGCCTGCAGCTCAGGGCCTGGCTGACCCCTCTCCTGGGGCGGCTACCAACAGGCTAATAAGACAGAGCGGCCACAGCGACCTTCCCTGTCCAAGCTCTGCAAATATAAAGTGCCCTGTAACAGCTGAGTAATAACAGCCATCAGCGGCGGGCGGCCGGGACGCGGCCGGGGCTGTTGACAGTGCCGAGATTTTTATGACAGTCTCTTAATGTATGTCGGGTCAGATGTGATCCCCTGTCGTGTCAGAGCTTATCAGTCTCGCTCGAGGCAAACAGGCCCACACAGCCAGGGTGCTCTTGGCGAGCATCCCGGCCGGAGCCGTCACTGTCTCTTAGAAGAGGGTTTTCTGAACACCAGCCCCCAGGCAGGTACACACAGGAACTGGAGGGTTGAGAGAGCCACACCTGGGCCTTCGCCTGCGGCCTCTGGGAGGCTCATAAGGTGATCTGTGTCCTGTCAGGGACAGAGCAACGGTGGCAGTGGGACCTACTAGAGAGTCCTCCCCCCTCCTGGGACAGGCTCAGAGCCGAGGCTGCCAAACCTGGGTTTTATCCGGGCTCAGACCTTGGGCAGGTGCCCAGGCAGGAGAGGTCATGGAGAGAAGGGGGTTCACACACTACCAAGGACCCCTGGACCTCAGACTCCACCCCTGTCAGCTCTGGTGACCGTGAGCACCTTGTAGGGCTGACGTGTCGATGAAACACCGGGGATTTGCACGCAGTAGGTGCTCAGCACAGGTGAGGCACTCTCATCGGAATCACCATCCCCATCCTCGATCAGAGGCTGCACTCTACGGCAGACAGGGGGGATGGAGGTGACCTCCCTGCAGGCTGCCTTCCTGCTCCCGTCCTGGGACACCCGGGGCAGGGGAGAGTGGAGAGGGTGAGGCACAGGGTGCGAACAAACTTGTGTCCCAGAAAGAGCTTCCCCGGGACTAGAGCTGCTGCTCCCCAGCTAGCCCATAATTAGGTGAGTGAGTGGATTGAATTAAGAAGCCTGGAAAGATAGAATCCAGCAACTCCCTGCTCTAGGCAAGAGCTGTCTATCAATGCCGATGGAAAACACATCCCCAGTCAGCTGTCTATTTCTAGTTTTATTTATTTACTTATATTACTTTTTGTTAGGGAAATTTTCAAATACTCTCAAAAGTAGAGGAAAATAGCTGGGCGTGGTGGCTCACGCCTGTCATCCTAGCATTCTGGGAGGCCGAGGGGGGAGGATCATTTGAGCTCAGGAGTTCGAAACCAGCCTGAGCAAGACCGAGACCCCATCTCTACTAAAAATAGAAAGAAATTAATTGGCCAACTAAAAATATATAGAAAAAATTGGCCGGGCATGGTGGTGCATGCCTGTAGTCCCAGCTACTCGGGAGGCTGAGGCAGGAGGATCGCTTGAGCCCAGGAGTTTGAGGTTGCTGTGAGCTAGGCTGACGCCACGGCACTCTAGCCCGGGCAACGGAGTGAGACTCTGTCTCAAAAAAAAAAAAAGTAGAGGAAAATAATGTAACAAGCCCTGACCTTCAACAATTACCTCCTTTTTGCCATGCTTTTCTCACCTGCCCCATACGCATATATTTTTAAGGCAAGTTCCCAACGTCATGTTACTTTACCCATAATGCACCCTTGTTAGTGCCCCAGCCACCCTCGATGCACCTGGGGGAAGGTGGAAGGCGGGATGGGGGGGCTGGGGGAGGGGCGGCTGCTTCAAGGACTCAACTCGGGTAACTGGTCCTTGGAAGGGGGCCTGGACCCAGGGCCTGGGGAACTGCTCTTTGCACACATCCCATAGTATAAAGGGCACACGGAGAGCAGGGGGTTAGGAGCAGACCTGGGAGGAATCAGCCTCGGAATCTACTTTGGAATCTACCAGCCTGAGGACCTCACGGAGCCCCGGCAGCGTCCGGGTGTCTGGAGGTGGAGCCGCCCTGGGGAAGAGCAGCACCCACCACACAGTGAACAGGAAGCTGGGAGCTGCCATGGCTGCAGCCTCCCCTCCCTCCCCTCCCTCTGCAGACGCAGGCTCCAGTCTCTGCTATCTCCTTCTGCAGAAGCAGGTTTGCAGGAGGAGCCAATTAAGGGAAGGGTTGGTGCAGTGAGAGAGGAGCAGCAAGCATCAAAAAGGTTCACATGTGGCCAAAAAGAAAAAAAAAAATGTCTTTACATTAAGAAAACAAGGTGTGCCCATTTTGCAGATGAGGAAGACAAGCCTCAGAGAATAAAGAAAGTTTTTATCTAGTGGGTGGAAGAGCAGAGTCTAGTCCAATGATTCCCTCTGCCCTTCCTCATCCCGCCTCCCGAGCTCATGATTAGCTCCCTGAATTAGGAGATTCGGTCCCGGTAGGAGACACTTCTGGCCGACTGACTCAGTGATGATCGGCTTGGGTGGGGTTTCCTAAAAGGCGGTGCTGGGAACACTGAGTAAGGACTTCTCTCCAGCTTCCAGCCTGGGAGAGAGGAGCTGAATGCTAACAGCTCAGAGATGCAAATTAACATTTGGACAGATTTCCTCTCTGGAGTTTTGGCCTCCAGGCAAATTCTTTATTCCCTGCAGAAGTGCATTTTTGTTTCTGCTTAACTAGTGAAAAAGGAGGAAAGGTTTTTCTAGACAATCAAGATGAGGAATAAAAGTCTCTGCGGAAAACAGGCGTCAGAGGTGCTGATAATCTGGCAATAAATGGCCAGGCTGAAGGCGGCTTGGATGCTTTGATAAGGCCCGGCAGGCCCCAGCGCTATCTCCTTTTGTTCTCAATCATCCTGATGCCACGCAGACATCTGGAGAGTGAGGCGGGTGTTAATGGCTCCAGGCAGGTGAGGCCGAAATCACAACGGCAGCCACCAGAGCCCCAGGTTGAGTTCCCCAGTTACTGCCTGTGACCCGGCCGCTGTTTTTAGTCAGAATCTCCAGTTAGAAATGTCACGTGGGGAAAATGATTGTGCATTTGGCTGAGAAGGAAGCAGAGGTGGGGGTTTCTCTTAGCAGCTCTCCCCGGACCAGGAAAGGCCTCTTCTCAGCTCTGCCCCGGGGCTTTCTCACCCCAACCACTGGCATTCCACAGGTCAAAGACCAGAATTACCCAAAGGAAGAGGGGCTCAGCCCCACGAAGCTGACCGCCCCGTTGGAAAGTGCTTGCAGGTGTCTGTAGTGCTACGGTTTGCACCAAGCTCTCGTGCCCTTACCCCCGAGAAACAGAAAAGAAAAATGTTTATCGAGTCACATCCAACACAGGTAGATGCCAACATAAGCACTTGAGGTGAGACTCGCCCACAAAACTCCTGCTAGGCAGGTGCTGGGGGAGACCTACCTGCCACTGCTCTGTGGGCCCAGCCATGGTCTGTTCCTCCAGCCATTAGGTGCTCAAGGAAAGAGTTGTCTTGCTTTTAAGGGACATGTTGCATAAAAATACAGCATCTCAAAAGTCTAGAGATCCTTAACACCTGTCATCCTAGCACTCTGGGAGGCTTAGGCAGGCGAGTCGTTTGAGCTCAGGAGTTCGAGACCAGCCTGAGCAACAGTGAGACCCCATCTCTACTTAAAAAAAAGAAAGAAATCAGCTGGACAACTAAAAATATATTTAAAAAAATCAGCCGGGCGTGCTGGCGCATGCCTGTAGTCCCAGCTACTTGGGAGGCTGAGGCAGGAGGATTGTTTGAGCCCAGGAGTTTGAGGTTACTGTGAGCTAGGCTGACGCCACGGCACTCTAGCCCGGGCGACAGAGTGAGACTCTGTCTTAAAAAAAAAAAAAAAGTCTAGAGATCCTTATGGCATGGAAAATGTCACGGAAGGTTCTAGTTTGATCATGTCAAGGCTAAGAAGAGAGATCCGCAAAGGCAGGTCCCAGCTCCCAGCTCATTGATGGAACACCACCATGACTCAAACGGGAATATTCTCTTATCTCTCTCAACACTCAAGGCAGAATTTTCATAGAATACATATGATGTGATGCCTACATGTGTTCTGAACCTCATGCTTATTAACTCTCAACGTATGGCATGTACGTTCCAGGCGGTAACGGGAATGTTGGCCTGGGAACGGCTCCATCCTCGCCCATCTGAGTCAATGTGGAGTGCTCATTCGTGGGGTGGAGGAAGGATTTAACTGTAAAATGTTCAATTACACTACGAATAAATCATACAGAGACCCAGAATCAGTTATACGATGATCATAAAATTTAATCAAATGTGTTCTTTCCGTGGGTAATCTGGCCAGAGCCGATCTGTGGTATTATGAGAGGACGTCAGACCATGATATGTGGCTACAGGATAGTAGTATATCGTGTCCTGTTTCTGCTTACACCTGCTTGTTAGAAGCTTCTCTTTTTTTATTGTTGTTTTTATGAGACAGAGTCTCACTCTGTTGCCCAGGCTAGAGTGCCGTGGCGTTAGCCTCGCTCACAGCAACCTCCAACTCCTGGGCTCAAGCGATCCTCCTGCCTCAGCCTCCCGAGTAGCTGGGACTACAGGCACAGGCCACCATGCCCGGCTAATTTTTTCTATATATTTTTAGTTGGCCAATTAATTTCTTTCTATTTTTAGTAGAGACGGGGTCTCACTCTTGCTCAGGTTGGTCTCAAACTCCTGAGCTCAAACGATCCTCCCGCCTCGGCCTCCCAGAGTGCTGGGATGACAGGTGTGAGCCACTGCGCCCGGCCTGTTATAAGCTTCTTGAATCAGATCTTCTTGGGACTGGAACTTGACTCCCCAAATGTGGGAAGTGCATGTTTTATCATGCCACCAGCCTGGAAGACCTGGCTGCATTTATTGGTCCCAAGACCCTGAGAGGCTCAGCGAGGGTGGGGAATGAGCCCCGGCATAGCTCAGAACTTTCTCGTGTTTTCTTCCTCCTGCCATGGGGCTCTCCTCCACCCCTCCCTCCCCCAGACGTACACGGTCACCAGCCTACGCAGGTGTGTAAAGAGGAGAAGTCGCCGAAGAGCCCACCTGGCCACACGTGGAATGGCAGCCTCCACTCTCTCGAGCACCCGCTGTGGGCCACACTCTGTGCTGGAACGCTGGGCAGAATGGCCAGAGGCCAAAATTACATCCCAAGGATCTAGAAAAGTCCTCCCCACCTCCTTTTCTAGAGAGGATGCCCCCCTCCTCCGGCCTGAGGCTGTCAGTGCCAGGTGACTCCCCCTAGTCCTAAGCAAACGGACCCCCGGTTCAGGCTGGGCCACTCACACCCTCTCTCCGAGGTACGTGGATTTGGGCATAGACACACACAGGCCTCCAGAAGGCAGGCCCTGGGTCATTATGCTTCTCTCTCGTTAATCTGTGTTGTATCCGTTTAATCCCAAGAGGATGGAGGTGGAGCTTTTCCGCCCCTACAACTCCAACCCGAGTTTACGAGGGGTTACGATTCAACCCGTAACCCGTAACCGTGCCTTCTGTAGGACGGGCTCAACAACTGTCAACTCCTTCTGGGGCGGCAAGTCCCACGGTCCGGTCTCCAGGGAGGTCCACATGTCACCGGCTTGGGGAAGCCACAAGGCCAATCGGCAACAGGGACAGGGGACTCGACCCCACACGTAAAGGCGGAGGCTGCAGAGCGAGGCCCGGTGACGTAAGGCCAGGAAGGGCCACGTTCCTGCAGGATGTGTGGATTTTTAGCACAAGGGACGTGTTTTTAGGTCCTGAGTGGACAATCTGGGCTTTAAATAGGACTTTTGGAAAATACACTCGTATCTTGGAAAGGCCTGTGGGTTTGTTTTAATCACTTCTCAAAGCTACGACAGACATCCACAGTTCAGGATCCCCCGTTCAGCCTCATAAAAAAAAGTAATTACATCATATTAAAGATAATTTGATTGTTACCGAGACCATAATTGAGTCGAAACGCTCGTTGCAACAGACACATCAGATCGGCAAGGAAGAGGCCTCAGCTCAAACGTAAACAGCGCTGATAGCGGAATTAAAAGATTGCCAACACCGTTAATCCAATAGTAATTACTTTCTGAACATAAATTCCTGAGTAGTGAGGACGCAATTATATCTACAAACAGCCACGAGAAAATAATTACTCCGCGTTCTACCTGGAGCAACCGTCCATAAAAGCCCCGATCACGCTCCTGAGGGGCCTGGCTCTTCCCATCGGAAACACCAACACCGAAAAGAGGTTTCCGGAGAACTGAAGCCCTGGGCAGCCCCGTCTTGGAGTTTTCTCTAGAGGGTGGATCGCTCCCCTCCCGGCACCGGTGCCAGGCCTGCTGTGAACAGAACCACCCCGGCAGGCAGTCGTGGGCTCACACGCCGGAAGGTTCCACGCACAGCTTCCGCACTCATCTCTCCGCCAGCCCCCTGCCCCCACCTTGTCCCCACTGCGTCCCGGCTGGACTGACAGCTTCCCGCAGCGTCCAGAGCCCACGACCCACCACGGCAGCCCGCTCTTGTGCAGACACCTGCCTTTCTCCCACACTTGCCCAGCCAGACCCCGCCCTGCGAGGCCAAATCCCCCCAGAGAGCCGAGAGGGAGATGGCGCACCTGCCCCGCCCCCCTGGGCTGCCCAGGAATCTCGAAGCACCCGTCCTCGTCCTCTCGTTCACCCTCCTTGCTCACCAGCTCAGCCTCCCTTCACCTCCCAAACGCTGAACCCACCTCCCGCCCAGCAGAGAAGCCCCATCCCTCCCCAGTCCACAGAGGGAACGGGATGGAGCAGAGACTCCAGACGGGAACCCCAATGCTGCCTGAAAACACGCAACCTGCAGAGCTCTCCTCTGGGGCTTTGTCTCCAAGCGGTGCCTCCTCCCTCCTCCCAGGCAGGATCCTCGCCCACCTCCCTGAGCCGGTCCTCGGTCCTCGGGGAGGGCCCCGGGACTCCCCATCCCGGCTCAGCATCGGGGCTGGGACTTCCTGCCGTTCTCCTAAAGCCCACGTTCCCATCGGGAGGACTTAAGGATGTCTGAGCCATTAGAATAAATCAAGCAGATGTTCCTGTCGTGTGTTTGCAATGACTTTATAATTAACTAATGGGCTTCCCAGCAGCCACTTTATGTGCGTCTAATGGCCAAATAACGAGGCCGCCTGTTCCGTGGCCGTGTTATGGTGGGAGGGAGAGCCGGTGAACTTTGTGCACCTCCAGCAGCAAGGACGAGCAAGGGCCCCGGTACCCGACACGTCCCCGGACGCAACGTCCACTCACGCCTGTGTCAGCGTCCCAGGGAAGCGTCCACGGTGATGGCCGTGGACAGACCATCCGTGCCAGGCCCTGCGCCGGGAACTTCCACGTTGTCTCCTCTGTTCTCCAACCGCCCTGCGGAGGAAGAGCCCGGAGCACACACAGGGCAAGCGACTCCCCGAAGACACCTTGTCGGCGAACGGCGGAGCTGGATCCAGCCTCGGCCAGCTGGACTCCTGGGCTGGGGCCGGGCGCGGTGGCTCACGCCTGTCATCCCAGCACTCTGGGAGGCTGAGGCGGGAGGATCACTCAAGGTCAGGAGTTCGAAACCAGCCTGAGCAAGAGCGAGACCCCTGTCTCTACTAAAAATAGAAAGAAATTAGCTGGACAACTAAAAATATATGGAAAAACTTAGCTGGGCATGGTGGTGCATGTCTGTAGTCCCAGCTACTCGGGAGGCTGAGGCAGGAGGATCAACTGAGCCCAGGAGATTGAGGTTGCTGTGAGCGAGGCTGACGCCACGGCACTCTAGCCCAGGTGACAGAGCGAGTCTCTGTCTCAAAAAAAAAAAAAAAAATCAGCGAGCTGGGTGGAGCAAGGTGAGTTTGGGGTCTGGCCACCTGGGAGCTGTCTTCCTGCCCAGCACCAACTCCATGGAGCCCCCCAACCCTGTGGGCTGCAGAGAGCCTGGGGCTGGGGCAGAACCACTGCCCCCCTGCCAGTGACCCCAGCCGCCCGCTCAGAACCCGGAAAGCCGCACGTCCCACAGAGCCGCGAAGCCGGTCACTCTTTCCGTGCTCAGCACCAGAGCCACTGAGTCGCAGCTGCTTTTTAATTTTTGAACAGCGAACGTTGCCTGACGATGAATCGCAGCGCTTATCCGCCGGGACGAGAGGGGGGCGGCCGGGGTGGGGGCGACGCAGAGACGGCGTCCTGTCCTCCTGCCGCCAGAGTCCAGGTTCTGGCTCGTGTCCCGTCCCGCCTAGCTGGGAGCAGCCTCCTCCCCACCGCTGTCCTGCACGGGAGGGCCATGGCTCACCCATCGCTGCCTGGTCGCAGGGCCCGGCCTCAGGGGCCTTCCGGTCTCAGGTGTCTCCCTGCTGGAGGTCAGGGGTCACACCGATGAGAAGCCTTTACTGTGAAGATTAGAGGGAAGGGGGCCGGGCTCCCGCAGGAAAGGAGGAGTAAAATGGGGTTCCCAGGCAAGCCTGGCTGAGCCCCCATGAGCCTGGGCAGCGAACCCAGAGGCCTCTGAGCTCCTAAAAACCCCGTGGAGCACCCCGCTTTTGTGTTTATTATCATAATAGAAAAGCAAAGTCCCATTGTTTAAGTCACTGTCTGAGTGCGATTGTTTAAGTCCTACTGTGTGAGGGTCGTAAGCCTTCACTCACAAGCAAATACGTCCTCGCCCTCGCAGAGCAGAAAGGAAGGGCCACCACTACGACAGAGGGGGGACTGCACAGAGCCGGGACCCCCACTCTGGGGGGATTTGGGGGGCGGAACCTCAGCGAGGGCTGGGGCGTAAGCGCATCGCAGCGGATTCCTCAGGTCGTAAACCTGGGACCTAAAACGACCCAGACTCATCCTCTCGGTTCCAGAGGCCGGAATTGCAAACCCACAGGTGTGGGCAGGTGTGGGCAGGTGTGGGCAGGTGTGGGCAGGGCCCTGCTCCCTCTGCGGGCTCCAGGGAAGGGTCCTTCCTGCCTCCTCCAGCTACCGGAGGCCTCAGGTGTGCTTTGGCTCGTGGCAGCGTCACTTCGACCTCTGTTTCTGCGTGGCCTCCTTCTGTGTGTGTGTGTCTCTCTGTCCTCGCCTTACAAGAATAACTAGCAGCCACTGGATTCGGGGCCCACCCCCATCCAACATTGCCTCACCTTAAACACGTCTGCAGAGACCTCTTTCCAAGTAACGGCATGTTCTGAGGTTCTTGGTGGACGTGGACACAAACCTGGGGTGGGGGACACCCATCAGCCCTGCAGACACGGAGGACTGTTTCCAGGTTGCCGTGAGACACCATGCCGGCATTTTCCAAGTCACTCATAGAGGAAAGTTTTCAGAAAGCAGAGGCCCCGTACAGGGCCAGCGAGGTCTGAATTATCGTTGCTGAGAAACCCCCGTCCGACCCGAGTGCCGTGAGGCTCGGAGAAACCCGGGATCCTGCCAGAGCGAGTCGCCAGGCAGGCGGGTTTTCGGGACGAATGAAGACGTGGAAATGCCAGTGAGATCTTGGAGGCGTGATTTCTGCTCCGTCGCACGGAAGAAAAGCAGGGGAAGGACCAGGGCCTCGCGGGGTTAGCAGAGTTAGCGGCATGGGACGGGCTGGGAGGGTGGCCGCTGAGTGACACTCTCAAAGAGCTGGGTGAATTCTCACGTCTGGAGCGCCGCGTGGAACGGTCTGGGGCTGTCTCTTCACTTCCCAGCTACGGCAGAGAATCAGCGAAGGGTTTCCAGAGCAGCGGGGCTGTCTTGGGTCCACTGACAAGGAAGAGAGGGGAGTTCACGTCTTAGCAGGAATAAAACCGTCCCGCCTCAAGTCTGTGGATAAAAATCTCTCAGTCGCCACCCACACAGTTTGGCAGCACTGTGCGTCCCTGAAAATAAGACAGGGTCTTCTATTTATTTTTCCTCAAGAAGACACCCTAGGGCTTATTTTCAGGGGATGTGTTATTTTTTTTAAATATGGTACAACAATCTACATTGATTCAAATAGAGTTAAGTCGTCTTCTTCTGGAACATAATCCTAACTCGCCAAACCCCAAATTCCATCCTGAATTTCTTGCTACTCTATTTCCTTTAGAACCATTGGCCCCAATCTCTCATGTCGAGCACTAGAGCTCTCCTGGGCAGATGAGAAGGGCTGCTCGTCTTCTTGACCGCTTGGCGATGAAATGCATGGGTTGTGCAGACGC
>CAUYPO010032989.1:0-12700 GCA_963574435.1 Cheirogaleus major | reverse complement strand
TAAGTCTGCATTAGAAAGGTACTTGAAATAAAGTCCTAGCTTCTCAACCACGAGAAGCAGCCCTCAATGCACAATGAAGTTTCTGGCAATTGGACTTCTGCCAATCCCTAGGACCTTGTAATAGCTCGAATTCCTAAGCTATTCACTTCTTAACTAATGCATAAGAAAATTGTGAGCAATCTCTCTCAAGTTCAGAATTGCTATGAGGCCCAAATGTCAGGGTCAAAATGTTAGGGCTCAAATGGTAAGTCAATGTGTCCTTCTTAATCACCTTCCTAGTCCTCTTGCCTCCACTTCCTTTAGTTAAACCTTAGCTCAGCAAGTTCTTTTGACAGTTTATAGTTCATCTAGATTGTCCATAATCTTCATTTGCAAAAATATTTTCAATCTCTTCTTTAAGATAAAAGACTACTACCTCCAGTCTCACCAGTTATTTTTCCCTAGATAAGTAATGACCTTAATATTTAGCTTTCTAACTAAGACTCAGAGCCCAGAGCTCCCATTTAGAGTGGGTCCTACTTGTCTGAAGTTCTCACACAAGTTACTAAACCTATTAACAAAACTAACAATGGTCAGAGAACCCTTGGAAATTCATGTACCCTTTTGAAAAACAAAGCATCTCTCTTTAAAAATGAAACAGCCCAAACCACAGCCTATGCTAACCCATAAGCAAAATAATCTAATTGCCTGTGTGTGGAGAATGTCCAACTTCTGAGATAGCTGGTGTTCCCACATGGTCGAGATTAATGTCAGTCCGTTCTGATTGGCTTCTCCTGTCCCCACGGGTGGAAGTGTGCTTGGAAACATGTTGGATGAAGAAATTTCCCAGTGTATCACAGTTACCAAGCCAGCTGTGCAAAGTCGTTTTTACCCGGATACAGTAGAAATATTACAGATTTCCAACAAGCTTAACTATCGTATGTATCTTGTGAGCTCTGGGATCTGGGCCAGACTACAGAAAATATGGCGAGTTTTCTGGACAGAGGAAAAGGATGCTCCCGTGTGTCATAAAGAACTTTTTACTTTGAGACTCAACAGTTCCATCTTCTCATCGGCACAAACAGAAAACTCTTGGCTTTTGTTGTTTTTCAGAACATGCACGGCAGTAACAATTAACCACAATGCTGAAGAATTAGGGGTTTGGGTTTCCATTTAATTTAATTTTCTGGTTGACTTGGGATTAAACAAACAAACAAACAAACAAAAACTCTTTACTTATTTAAACATGGGGAAAAGAAGAAACTCAATTTATTGAATATTGTGGCAAATATCTTGCCAGATTTTTAAAAAAATGTTATTTATCTTTACTATAAGCCTATAAAGTCTGAATTCTTTTTACAGTTTTTACAGAGGAGGAAACAGCCTCAGAAAGAGATAATAAGTTGCTCAAAACCACAAAGTTAGTGTTTGGAAAATGTAAAATGACAACTCAAGTCAGTTTGCCTATAAAAGACTAGGTCCATCAAATACTTTTACAACGTGAAATTTTATGTTCTTTTACGTGTAGATTTAAAATAACTCGCATATTTGAATTTTTCTTGAGTCATTATTTTTGAGCATCTCTTAAGTGCTAATCTCTGGGCTCACTGTGAAAGATGGAAAGGTGAATTCTATGTATTATAATAACGCCTTTGAGAAACTCTCAGCAGAATGGTTATTACTTAATGATAAACGTGTAGAATACAGAGTCTTTATCTCCATGAAATAGTTGTATTGTTGGTACTATGGGGATGAGGTAGCAGACACTACTACTAATACCTGGAAATGGGTGGGTGGCATCAAAGCAAGCTTCAGCGAGAAGGGTTTCGGTTGACTTTATCAATGAGAAGGGCCCCCAGGTGGGGAAAAGCACGTGCAATCGTAAAGAGACAGGGAAGTATATTGACGTACTTGAGATTCTGCAGTTCAGCACCATTAGAACCAAAGGGACATACAGGACACTGATGAAAAGTGAACTTAGAAATGAAAGGACAGAGCTATAGCACATACGCAGTATTAGATGATCTGAGTTGTACTGTGGGGTACATTGTGACAGAAAGCGGAAAGACGTTAGATTTGTGTTTTTAAATGATCTCCTCCAAATGGAAGGGGATAATTTAAAGTTACTTAAGACAGAGACTTCAAAAAAAACTGGTGAAGGATTCTCAGCCTGAGAATGCGGGAGGCTCCTGGCTTAAATGAGGACATTGCACATCTTTGGAGTCATCTGGAGGAGTCTCAGTTATCTTTGGAAATACTATACAGGTGTAGAAGACAGATGATACTGGATTGAATCTCATTGTCTCCCAGGCATACTCCAAAAATTAAAATTAAAAAAAAAAATCTGTTACTAAGTGAGGTATTTATGAAATTTGCTTTTCTAATAAATGAGGAGTGCAGAAAAACTGGTGGAGTGTTTCCATCAATAAAGCTTTCACTGTACATTTCCAAAGGATCAGTTGCAGTTATTTCTCCTGATCCTGTCAGTCAAATCCCCCACGAAAGCCGATCTTACTCTTTATCTGCAATGTGCCCCTAATAGGAGGGTGAGTGGCTACAGCAGGATTTCTGGCAAGAAGCCGCCAAAAGCTTGCCACAACTTGATATTTCTTTGAAGACCTATTTATATATTTGTCATGTGAATCTTATACTCTGCTCGATAGTACATTATTTTTAAAATTATAAAATACTATTGTAAATTCCTTAATTCCGCCCCCCCCCTCCAAGTCCTTGAATACATTTGAAATGCCAGGAAAATGTTTATCAGGTGAATTCTTTTTTTTTTTTTTTGAGACGGAGTCTCGCTCTGTTGCCCAGCCTAGAGTGCCATGGCGTCAGCCTACCTCACAGCAACCTCCCACTCCTAGGCTCCAGTGATCCTCCTGCCTCAGCCTCCCAAGTAGCTGGGACTACAGGCATGCGCCACCATGCCCGGCTAATTTTTTCTATATATTTTTAGTTGGCCAATTAATTTCTTTCTGTTTTTGGTAGAGATGGAGTCTCACTCTTGCTCAGGCTGGTTTCAAACTCCTGACCTTGAGTGATCCTCCCATCTCGGCCTCCCAGAGTGCTAGGATTATAGGCGTGAGCCACCATGCCCAGCCTATCAGGTGAATTCTTGTTCCTTTTCTGGTATAACCCCAGAAGTAAGAACACTTTGGTTAGAGACTCTGATACTATTCTATTTTGTTACCCAAAGGGAGAGTTTAGGACATGAATAAATGGGTCCTCATTTGTTGTGTCAATACGACATAGCTACTCATCCTCAAACTTTCATATTCACAAAACTCACATTAGTTGTTAAAAAGAAAAATCAGATTCCCAGGATTCAACCATGGAGGCTATTTTAATTTAATGTGTCCATGGAATTGACATTAAAAACACAACAGAAATGTAAGTGATTCTGTCGGTGTTCCGTAATCCCTGCACTGAAAAACTCAGCCCCAGTGAAACTCTAGACCATGGGCGATACCACATGGTCCATAATCCCTGTTATCTTCCACTCTGTTGTGTAACACACTAACCCTGCAGCTGCCCAGACCTTGTATCCCTGCAACGTCTGATACAACACAAATGGACCCCCCAGGTAAAGCAGCCAGAATTTTCACATCCTCTGGACTGTGAGTTTAAGGCCCTCAGACTAGAGCCACTGGGCAATGAAGCTGTAGTATATGATAAAAGCAAATTATATTATATCCAACAATATTTTCAAAGCATATAAAAGTGTAATTATAAAATGGTGCTGAAGTGAAAGAAAGGCAAAGAAAATAAAATGAACAAAGCAATCTAAAAATAGTTATGAGGTACCTCTGAAAAATCTGTTAAGCTGAACCTTCCAGAATTATTTCAGTCATTTAAGGAGTGTGACGGGAACTAATAGCTATTAAACACCCACTGTCTATCAGATAGAATCAGTAATGAGGTATGAACATTTTCCCATTTTGTACAAAGAGAAGGCAAGGCTTCTTGAGGTAAGTTAAATATAAAGTTGAATGAAAGAGTATTGGCACTCTTCCAGACTTCTTATTAGGCTCCCATAAGAAGCACTGAAACCTGCTTGTAATGCTGAACTTGGCAACATGTGGTTCCTTTGGGGCTGTCTATTCACATCTCTTAGCCACAGCTTAGAATCCTGGAACAAAGTCACTTCATACTTAGATATCAAAGGGGAGCTGGCAGACACCTGAAGGCAGCAGCCATTTGTCGCTGCATATGCTAGCATGGTTTCAGAAGAGAAGGGCATCATGCCACTCTCCCAGCTCACTTTCCTTGGCCTCAGCTAGGATGATCATGCCACCCTGTACCTGCATGTACCTTCTCTCCACACCCCCCAGGCCCAGTGTTCTCACTCCCATTCAAGAGCCAGAGGTGCAAACACATCACTTCAGCCCAACTGTGCCTGGAAAATGTCACTGGCTCCAGGGGAAGATCACCAACCAGTTACCAGGATACCAATCAGCCTTCAACATGGAATTAGAGAATTGATTAAGCATCTGTTTTCATGCCAAATTCTCAAAACCATGTCAGTATTAGAATGGGCTGAAATGGAAGTGAAAGTGAACACCTGTTAAATGTCTTCTCTTTACATCAACAAGCAGACTTGGACATGAAGGTCTTCGAGAGAACATTTAGCTTCATGCTGCCCTGGCTTTCTGAGCACTATGATAAGTCCTACGGAGAGAAAAATCTCAAGACCTAGTAGGCAGAAGCTACATCCTCAAAAGGACTTGCAGTGTAAGTGGTTTTATTCTGAGCAACCTTCTCAGCCCCAAAGATACTTGCTCAGATTTACTAAAATGGCAAGTTGGGAAATGCCAAAGTAATGCCTGATTGGTCATACCCAAAGGCTCTTACTTCCTGAATTGGTAGTAAAATCTTGCTATTACATGACTAAGGAGCCTTGCAGTTCAGGGACATACTTGGGTTTCAAGTCATGCACCTTTTTTATAAAACTGACAGCTGGTTTCTTTCTCGGGCCCTCTTGCTGCTGGCAGGGACATGTTTGATGTTAAAGTCACATTCATTTCTCTTATTCCAGAAAAGAGATGTGGTAGCTGTTCTCTAAATGGCTAGTCTCGGTCCCCTCATCTTATAGCACCAACTCCCTGTCATGTGGGCAGGAAAATGGAAAACTCATTCTTTTGCACTAGCATTTTACAGTACTTCAGAATCAATTACAGTTTGAACTTGAAAGTAGAGTTTTCTCAGTTTCTGATATGCTTTGCTGGGTTTTGCTGAGCTAAGTGGAAACATTTCAGTCCTGGAATGTCAAAGGAATGAAGAAAAATGAAACCTATCAGTTGTTCACTCCAACATAAGGAGGAACTTTTAGTAACTACAACAAGGATTTCAGAGCACTCTAATGCACACAGCCCTAAATACCGAGATCTTTGGAGACTCACGAGCAGTTTTGCCACATATCGAATCCAGGTTCTAGGTCCAGCAAGGCGAGTGTGGACAAGCCACTGTCCACTTTTCTGAAATAATGAGGAATAAACCACTTCAAACATATTTTTCTGTGAAAATTTCCAAGATATGGGCAAAGTCTTGTGCGTTGGAAAGAAAACGGGACCAAGAACAAGGGACACACAATAATAATTTGCAAATACAGTGCTTCACTGAATCTTCTGAATCGTTTTATGCTGCAGGTTTCAATGTACCCATTTTACAGATGAGGAAACAGAGACTTGCAGATGTTGAGGAGGCAGCCCCATGTCAGAGAATCAAACTCATATCTGCCTTATTCTGAAGTCCACTGCACTTTACAGCCTCATGCCTGGCTCACAGAACAGCTGTGAGTCTGTGTTCACATTACTTTCTTCACTGGATCTTAAACTTCTTTTATGCTGTACCTTGAAGAGACTTTGAAAAGGCTTACGTCAAGCCTATCAGGTGTGGAGAGGGTGGGTGAGGAAGCAAAGGAGAAAATGCTCAGCCCCCACTTCCCTTCACTGTCCTCCTCTACTTCCAGAACTGTTCAAAAACTTTCTGATATTTAATATTGTTCTTCTTAATGAGATTGTTTTTTTGAGAAATGGTACCAATGCTTTCACAAAGGAAGGAAGGGAAGAAGGGAGGGAAGGATAAAGAAAGGAACAAAGAAAGAAAGTAAAGGAATAAAAGAAATTGAAAACTACCGCATGACTTTATTATGTCCTTTCTTAGGATTGTGAGAGCTTTAGCACTCTTTAATGGGACAAATCTAGAAGAGGTTGCACATTTATAAACTATTGTGTAAAGCACTTCATAAACCAGGTTTCATCCATCAACATTTATGCTGCAATTCCCAAATATCAGTGGCTTACAGCAACTAAGGCTTATTTCTCTCATATGACTTGTCCTACACAGATTTATCATGAGTATGTGCCACACTGTCTTCATTTTAGAACACAAATTGGAGGAGTTCCTATCCAGGACAATCAGTTTTGTGCTGGGGGGAAATAAAAAAAAGCAATGAAAGATCCATGAGATACCATTTAAAGCTTCTGTGTGGCAGTGATTTATGTTAATCCCACTCTCATTTCATTGACTAAAACAACTCACATGGCCAAGTCTGATAGCCACGTATGGAGAGAAATTATCTTCCTATGTGGAGTGGCAGCAAAAAATCAGGAGCAATAATGTTCTTTACATGGACTTACCCATTCTACCCATAGTCACAAAGTTTTGTTTTTCTTTCTTCCTTAAATAAAATATACTCTCCCTCTCTCCAAAAATGAAAAAGAGACTACAAAATCCAGCCTAATCCAATCATATCATCAGGTTCAATGTCCAAAATTGTATGATGTTATCTATAGCAGGGCCAGGTGGGCATCCTTTGGATCCAGAAAGGACCAATAAATTTAAAACAAAAATTTAATGCAGATGACCTGTCTTCCCCCATCACACATACACAATAGTTAAATAAGAGAGAAACTAACCTCTAACAATAAATAGTACCATTACAAAGAGGAAGATGAGGCTGAGTATGGTGGCTCATGCCCGTAATCCCAGCACTTTGGGAGGCCAGGGTGGGAGGATCCTTTGAGGCCAGGAGTTCAAGACCAGCCTGGGCAAAAAGCAAGACCCTCTCTCTCCAAAAAATAAAAAATTATCTGAGTGTGGTGGCACATCCCTGTAGTCCTAGCTATTCGGGAGGTTGAGGCGGGAGGATCACCTGAGCCCAGGAGTTCGAGGCCACAGTGAGCTGTGATGATGCCACTGCTCTCCAGCCTGGGTGAAAGAGTGAGCCTTGTCTCTAACAAAAAGAATGAAATAAAGGTAAGAGGCACACAGCAGTCACTGGAAATTTTCAGTAATTTTGCTCAAACTTTGCAAAAGCCTCCTTCCTGTGTACAAGGAATGTTCCTTGATTTAGCTCTGGTTTTGCTCCCTGGGAGTTGCTTGCTACATAACAGGTTCTTGACTCCATGCTCCAAGAGGGCCTTCCTTCCCCATGGTCATTCCCAGCCAGACATGCAGACAGTATGGGGAATGTGCCTTTTGTGAGATTACGTAGCTTTCTCAGCCTGCTTCCTGATAGAGGAATTTGCAAAGTTGTTTTAAATCTCAAATGGTCACAGTCTCTTCTAGTTCAGGTTGGTGGCTTTTGGGATAGAACAATTTTCTCTAAAACTTAGTTGGCTGTTCTGCATTCCAGACAGTACCATGTGCAAATAGCCACATCTATAACTCCTTTCGAGACATCTCTCCCTCATAAGACTTAAATACAGCAAATAACTGGGGACAATGATACCATGTACCATGCAGAATAAGACAGAACAATCCAACAAGTTAGATGGAGGATTTAGATACTACAGTGTTTTTATGGGTCTAAATAAAATTTAGAATAATTCTGAAAGCTTGTATATATTTGTGGGGTAAAACTTAGATTTCTTCACACTGGAATGACTCTTCTTAGGTCGTGTGCCAGCCTGGGTCCCTTTGATGACTAACGTTTAGCGGCTCTCATTTTATAGTCCTCTTAGAGATTTTACTTCAAATGTCCTTAATAAGAGGGCAGCTTGCTGGGTGGGATTCTCTCCTCCGTTCAAAGTTTATTGGGCCGAAGGTAGACACCTGAACTGAGGACTTCAATTTCTTTCTGAGAATTTGGTTTGGGACTCAGACTACAGTTAGTCTCTGCTGGAGGTTTGAACAAGGAAGCCATCACTTGAATTATGTTATCCTGGGCACAGAGAAGCTAACGGTCTGGGAAAAGAAAGAGGATAAATAATGGAACACATACATGGCTGGAAGTAGAGATGTCTTATGGTCTATGATATATTCCTGTCCAGAAAGTTCTCCCTTTCCTTGAGCTGTTTTATGTGGGTTTTTATAACTTGTAATCAAATGATCATCCAGACAACATTTTCAACTGAAATTCAGTATCCTTCAACCAACTCTTCTTGAATTTCAATGTACATAATGCTAAGAAAGAGTTCCCAAAGGATAAAAAGATGAATAAGACACAGTAACAGTAATCAGGGTATTTAAAAGCTTATTAGAGAAATATGTACAAACTCCCATGTGAAGATAATACTAGAGGTACATAAAATACTGTGGCAATTCAAAGGTTAGTGTGATCACATCTTGAAAGATTAGAAAAAGTTTATGAAAAAGGTGTTATGAAAATTGAAATAAAGTTATAGGATGCACAAAATTTGAGAGGAAGAGATGACAGAAAGTTAGAATTGAAGTAAATGACTGAACTGAGACAATTTGGAGTGTGTTCTGGAACAGCGTGGAGTATTATAATATTTGTCTGGAGTATATGAAACATATTAGGAAGAGGAGACAGATGCTTGGAGAGGTAGCTTGAGATATTGTTACAAAAAATAGTGCATGCAAATATGTATCTGCTTAACTAGGTAGATAACACAAACCCACTGGAGGAAATGATGTCGTCTTCCCGAGATGTGGTCCAGCAGCAACCACTGAATATGATAGGTTTGAATAGGAAAGAAACTACAGACAAAAAAAATTATAACAGTCCATTGAAGGAAGTCATAATGTCTTGAACCAGGTAGTCTCAGCATTAACAGGAAGGAAGCATATCACAGAAAAGACAGAACAGCCATGAGAAGCTAAAAGGCTGTGCAATGGATTGGGAATAGGAAAAGGGGGAATTCAAAAGAAAATTTAATTCCTTTAATTCCATCAAAGGAAACAGAACTAGGATGAAGACAAAAAGAGTTTAGTTTGAAATTGCTGAATTAAGTATGCCAATGGGACATGAGGCAGGAACAGATATTTGATAGGTCATTGGACATCGGGGACCTTAGAACTTCAATCTGGGAGAATGCTTAGAAATCATTTTGTGTGACTACTTTATTTCATAGACAAAAAAACCCTGAGATCCTTAGTGCTTTGCCCAAAATTACAAAGCTTAGAAAGGTAACCTATGAAATCTGTTGATAGATGTTTAAGGAGTGAAAATTCAGGGTTGACTGGAACACACAACTGTCTGGATTGAGCAAGAAGCACAAAAAAGAGGCTCTATGACATTGCTCCACATTTTGTCAGTGCAGGTAATGTGTAAATGCTGGCATTGGCAACATAGCATGCCTGCTGTGTGCTAAGTGCCACACTAAACACTGTGCAACGCTTCACAAGACAGGGACAATGGAGACACCATGTGCCTGGGGGAGCACAGCGCTCTGATTGGGAGGGCAGTCCAGCCGTGCAAGCCGACCTTGCTCAGGGATTCCAAGCCAGTGTGCACAGAGAGACCTGGAGCTCTTAGGATTAATTCTGAGTTCCCCATTCCAAAATCAGACAAAAGGAGAAATTGTATTACCTCTTAACATCGAATCCAAGATTTATAATTTCATAAATTAAATTCTCACAAAGATCTTATTGTCAGGAGTTGGGAATGACTTGATTTCCTCATACAGAGTGGTTATATTCTGTTTCCTGAACTTACTTTCAGGAAAGTTGGTGGTATTAAATATGCTCTGGGAATAATGATAAATTTTTAAATTAACAAATTGAAATTAGTGTACTAAATGTCATATATTATCTATCTATTTTTAGGTTTTAGGTTCTGCTACAACTATTTCAATAAGATATTTGTATTTTTAAGAAAGAAATAGAAAAAAGAGCATTAATTATAATTAAATTTTATTAATGTCTATATGTACGTTACTTTAAAATAACAAAACTTAAATATATTCCTTTGAGAGATTTGGCTGTGATATATGATTGGCTTCCATATATGATTATTATTGAGAAAACTTATTTTACAAATGAAAAATCTTTTGAGTAATGTAGTAGTAGAAGCACCCGTGAAAGATTTGAGGCAATTTCTAAAATAACATTCAGCCTTTTCATCTGGTCTCCTCTGCCCTTCATCACATCTGAAAGGAATAAAGAAGACAAGATAGATGAAACTGGAAAAGAATTTTATTTTTCATTCTCATCAGTGACCATGTAGGCGCTCTTCCTGCCTTTTGATGTTTATTTTGACCTATTTACATGCAAATGAAGAAAGGCCCTGTCCACTTTACTTTGGAAATTTTGCTTTGACAGCTGGGATTTTTGCCTTCTGTAGCAGGCAATATGTACTTATTCCCAGGGTTTCTGCTACTCATTGTGGCTTGTCTCCTCTCAAGTCAGCCTCTCAGAAGGCCACATTGAAGGGCAAGAGGACAAACACCTCACCCAACATCACCATGGTCAGGAGCCTGTGGAAGCCAAGTTCTCTCTCAGGGGACAAAGCTTTTCAGGGTGCCCACATTTTAAGAGACACACAGATGGTGCCACTTAAGACCTGAATAGGACATTCTTCGCGGTTCCACAATGCCTTCCTTTCAGAGGCAGCATCTCCCATCCTGCAGGTTATCAGAATGTCAAAACTGTTTGGGCCAGGGACACCCACGCAAGCTCTCACACAGAAAGAAGAACACACAAGCACAGCTCATTGATCAAACATATTCTAAAGCACTTTTTTTTTTTTTTTTTTTTGCTGATACTAATGACTCATTTTCTGCATTGGGAAGAAAAAAAAAAGCTCATTCTTCCAAAGGTCAGGGTCAAAATATCGAGGTAGGCCTGCCAAATAGAAAATCTCCACTGTGAAACATCTTTATCTTCTTGCAGAAGGATTTGCAGCTACAGAATAACACGCACCACGCTCCAAGGTCACCTGGAGGGAAAGCAAAGAGAACGATTTTTTTCTACCAGCGCAAAGAAATCACAATGACATATGTCCAAAAAGCAGTCAGTTTAGTTTACTGAGCAGTAACAAAGAATGTGGCAGTTGGATCTGGGCTGTAGAACACTGATACTGCTCTTCTGTCACTCAGTATGGGGATAACTTCATTATGGATGAGTGGCTCACAAATTCCACCATATTAATAAAATAAAAAACAGGTTTTTAAAATGACTTTGTAGTATAAAATAAGGGAAAGGTTTTGAAGCCAGTAAACTGGAATTAAAATTCTGCTTAGACAGGCAATTTTTATCAGGTTCCTTATTGAACTAGTACTATCAACTGGGCCTGTCAAACAAACAGCACACACCAAATGCAACAACTTAGGTCAAAAATTGATTTGCTGGAAGGAAGGCAGATCACAGAATTGGCTGAGAGTCTGGAGACCCATGCTTGGAAACCAAAAAGAAAGCAAGGCAGATGAAGTCTAAGAATACACATCGAGCCAAGGGACTGTCTGGTTAGAAGCTTGTCAGGGTCACCACTGCCCCTGCACACTGGACATAAAATGCTGCCACAAAAATGAATTTCTACCCATCTATGCTTTTTGGGGAGTGCTTGGTCCTAAAGCCAAATTCCTGGCAGAAGCATCTGATTGGTCACATTTATACCACATGCTTCTCGCAGCTTCTAGAGTTCTGCAAGAAGAACTTTCCAACTCTTCACAGCTACCTCGGAGGGAGACCTAGCCCATCTTCCAACAAGAATCACACAAAGAGGAGTTTGGAAACATAATTTCAGGGGCCTGAACCCCCTCCAAACCACTACAGCCTTTTCACAAGATTGTTTTCATGATAACATTAGAAAACGTATCTAAATTTCATAGTAAATTGCTGAACCCAACTTGCTTCGATATGAAGGAAAGAAAACAACTATTTATTGCATGCTGTCTATGTTGTTAAGAACAATTATGTTTAGGTTACTAAATATCAAATGTCTGATTTTCTTAAGTACTAAGTGTGACAGTTGATATCTCTGACATTTCACTTTGGCATTTCTTATTTGTTTTTTTTTTTTCCTTCTTTGTGAAGGTACATCCTCATTCTTTCAAACATACATTTTGGCTTGTGATTATCTTTCAAAAAAATTTTTTAGAGTAATTTTTGTGAAACCACGGATAAGTCAAAAATTCGTGTTATTTTTTAATATGAGTTCCATTGTGGAACCAAGGCAGCGCAGACAGCTTGAAATATCAACAAAGTGTTTGGGAAGATATGGCGAATGAAAGCACAGTATGTGGATGGTTTGAGAAGTTCCATTCTGGTGATTTTAATCTTGAAAATGAGCCATGTTGGTGAACTGAGGCAAAGGTGGATAATGATGAGCTGAAAGCTGTAGTGGAAGTGAAGTCATCTAAATCTACACCTGAATCAGCAGCAAGGTTTGATGTTACTATTCCAAAAATATTGGACCATTTGAAACAAATAGGCAAAGTGAAGAAGCTGGATAGATGGGTACCACATGAGTTAAACGAGCATCAGAAGAGAAATCGTCTCAGAGCTTGCCTTTCTTTGCTGCATGACCTAAAGG
>CAUYPO010032987.1:0-21268 GCA_963574435.1 Cheirogaleus major | reverse complement strand
CCATTTCTTGATGGGATTGTTTGATTTTTTCTTGTTAATTCTTTTAAGTTCTAGATAGATTCTTGTTATTAGGCCTTTATCAGTGGTGAAGAGAGCAAATATTTTTTCCCACTCTGTGGGATGTCTATTTGCTCTACTGATAGTTTAGTCATTTTAATGGACATGAAGTGGTACTTCATTGTGGTTTCAATTTGCATTTTCCTAATGACTAATGATGTTGAACATCTTTTCTTGTGCTTATTGGCCATTTATATATCATCCTTAGAGAGAAATGTCTATTGAAGTTCTTTGTCCATTTTTCAGTTGGTTTGTCTTTTTGTTGCTCCGTTGTAAGAGTTCTTCATGTATTCTGGATATTAGATCCTTTTCAGCTATATGATCTATTTTCTCTTATTCTGTAGATTCTCTTTTAACTTTCTTGATATTGTCTTTGTGCACACAATTTTTTAATTTTGATGAAGTCTTATTTATTCATATGTAATTGTAAAGGGCCTAAAATAGCTAAAATGATGTCAAAAAAGAAGAACAAAATTGGAGGACTCATACTTCCCAATTTCGAAACTTACCACAGTAAACAAAACTGGGTGTTGTGGCACATGCATAAACATATAGACCAATGAGATAGAATGGAGAGTTGGAAATTAACCCTTGTGTTCACAGTTGATTGATTTTTGAGAAGGGGGCTTAGACCACGCAATGGGGAAAGAATTGTCTCTTCAACAAATAGTGGTGGTATAGCTGGTTACCTCACATTATATACAAGAAGTAACTCAAAATGGATCAGTGACCTAAATGTAAGAACTGAAACCATAATACTCTTAGAAAAAACATAGGGGTATGTCTTCATAACGTTGAGTTTGGTAATAAATTCTTAAAAATAGTTAACAGAATTTAATTGAATAAGAATAAATTCTTAAATATTTAAGACACCAAAAGCATGACAACAAAATAATTCATGATTGATTTAAGGAATCTTTTTAGCCCCTCGCTAATTTTGCAAACTTTTATTTGGCCAGCACTAGAAACCCACCTAACTACGTACACACGCTTGGCGCTCTGCTCCCATCTGCTGGCAGTGAATGAAGCACCCTGCGCTGCACACAGCAGCACGTCAGGCCCTGCGCTGGCACTGAGCGCTTTCGTTTTTCATGCAGGCAGATGCCTGTGCCCCAGCTGACCTTATCCTCTGGTGTTTATTTCTTTACAGGGGTTACTATACTGTATTGGTATTGGTCATTGGTCCTTTCACCAAGACAATGGTGTTGTTTATTATTCTCATAATTTTTCTTTTAACTTCCCTTATCCACATGGAAATAAAAGTAATAAAGTAGAAAATGCCCAAAATGTAGTCAGGCTCTGGGCAATCTTAAAAGTATCACTAAGCACATTTTATTTGTCTCTTTAGGATTCCTGGCCATCACATTTTCCCCAAATGAAATTATTTCAGCAAATATCAGTAAATCTTATTTATATGCTTAAGATGTGGGCTTATTTGCCTCTTGGAAATGAAGCTCTTAAAAGTTATTTATTCTACCCCTTCCACTGCAAGAAGTGCCCTATTTCTCTCCACTTACTTCATTCTTGCAGATATTAGGCATGCTAATGAGCACCTGAAACCCTCCCGGATGTGTCTCCTGCTTCCACACCTGCCTTAACTCTGCCAGGGGGTTGGGTATGTCTCCATAACACCATAAAACAGATTCCTGAAAAAGGGTTCTCCTTTTCTGGAGAAAGACAAGCCATAGATGTTTAACTCTTTTTTATGGTCAAGCATTTCCCACAGCCAAATCTTTCAGTTTTTAGATTTAGCACATAAAATAAAACTTTATTTAAATTGAGATCCTAAAAATACATAAAAGTACACTTTCATATCTAAAGAATTTATACTTTGTTGATAGTTTTTCTTAATGCTCCATTCACTTTATGTTATTAATAGTTTTAATGGGCTCTCACATGCCAAATTTGAATATGGAGTTTGTTTACAGTTAATAATGTTTCAATGTTGTCACGAGGAGAAAGCATCATGGAAAACCAAGGCAGTGATTGACCAGAGAAACTTAGGGAGATGTACGAACCTCTGAGCTCAGGTTGGAGATGGGACATGTTGGGCAGGAGAGTGTGCTGGATTCTCACGCTTTCCCAAATGCTCACGCTTACAGAGTTGAGTTCTTCCAGGCAGAATTTTTCTCTAGTTTCAATTATTTATTTTTTGAAGCAGGTTTAATTGAGGATATCATACAGATAAAAACTGTGGGTTTGTTCTTCCTGAGATGCTGCTTTTGTCTCATTCACATGAATCTAAGTTTCTTCCAAAGGATGCTTGAATGGGAAACTTTTGTGACTCAGGAAATCAAAATCTATTTTCTTCGGTATCTAGGCCCTTTAGGCCATGTGCTGATTTTCAGTACTGGAGGTTTCATTGTGAATTCTTTATTGACACACATTTTTATATTTTGTGATACTTTGGAATGGATATTCCCTTTTCTCGAGCCTCCCTTCATCTGTCTGTTCATGTATAACCTTAGAAGTATAAGAAAGTCTAGGGACGGTTTAATACAACCAAGTTCAAGAAAAGGAAAATAAAAGGACATATTTAAAGGCATCCGGGCTGCTTCCTGTTCAGGGCTGGGTTGCTGCCGAACAGACCTGTGTGTCATCAGAGGCGCCCACTGCTGCTGCAGCTCTCCCAGACCACTGGATGATTCTTTCACAAAACAAATGGAAAACCAGAGACCAGCAGACCTTTGGGGAAAACAACAAATGGAAGAGAAGGACCAAAATGAACAGAGCCAGAGATAGATAAGTGCGAACAGCTACAGCCGATTTCAGTGGCATTCTCACTGAGACTCAGCGTGGTATCACATTTTCTAAGGTCAGAAAGTGTTTCTGTGAAAAAGAGAAGATCAGAGTTCAAGAAGGGTTATTGAAAATACAATAGAGAAGAATCTAGAGAAATCAAGAATAAGTACAATCAATCCAGTTTCTAATAGACACTCCAGAAAAAGAGAAAAGATAATAGAGGTCAGGATGGTGTTATTTTAAAAAAATAAAATCTCCCCAAGCTTCAAAAAAATAAGGTTTTAGTCCCTTCTTTGCTTCCCCCTCTGCCCCATGCCCCCTGCTTCCAGAAAGCAATTCTAGGTATATTCTGATGAAATGTCAAAACTCTAAGGTTAAAGAGAAAACCGTTACCCTTCTAAAGAAAAAGAAAAACCCAAATTTCTTAAAAAGGAAAGAGACTCATACTGGCTTTGGATTTTACATTAACAACTCTGGATACTAAAGTTAAAATGAAATAATCTTAACATCTGAAGAAGAAAGAATTTTAACTCAGTTTGGTGGCATTAGAATTCTGTTAATCATGTGAGAGCGCATGAATGCAGAAATTTTAATACCATCTAAAATAATTTATTAGTGCCGTTTATATCAAAATGTAAAATAGATTCAAGGAAGCAGACAAACTGAAATTCAAAAATTGGCAACTAAGAGTTAATTAAGGAAAAAATTGAGAAAAAATAAGATCTAAATGTTGCTGACAGAAAATTATTCTTCAATTAGCAAAGTTTGATGAAAGATGACTTTTCCCTCCCAATGTGTCCAGACCTGCTACCTATTTCTGCAGTGAAAAATTGTTCCAAAATCCCGTTAATGCTGCTTTTTGATGGGGTTCAGAAACAACCTATAGACAAAGCACAGACACTTAGATTTTAGAACAAATTATAAATATTATATCTGAAAAATTTAAATACTGGCATATACTTTAGAATATTGTATAAGTAACAAAAAATCAAGTAATGGAGGAAGGAATGTAATGGTGTTAATGTCATAGATGTAATCCAAAGTCAATAAGACATGAAGGTATATTATACAAGCAATGAGCATGATTTAAAATTATGATGGTGAACACCAAAAAATGACCGCTGAGTTCTCACTCTTTTAACAATGGTTATTTCTGAAAAGAGAGACTAGGGCTTCTTAGGGAAGGGGCTTGGGTATGGATGAAAGAGCATTTTATAATCTCCTTATATTTTTTGAAACCAAGTATGTGCATTATGTCATTTTTTTGTTTGTTTTAAAGTTTAGTTTTATAAAGGGGCTATTAAAACTTAATCGGAGTCCGGCTTTCTCCTGTTCTCTTTGCAAGCTGAATGGTTTGGGCTGGTCCGGGCAGCTTGAATCTGAGCTTTCTGAACTGCCACCTGCCCTCTCCGCTCTCCTCCTGCTCCCTTGAAGACAGCCCTGCCATGCTTCCCGGCCCCCAGGTCTGCTACATCAGTATCCGTCGCCAGATCTATGCAGAGAATCTTTCCCACTCTCTAACCCTGTACCAGTAGTCCTTTCCTCCCAGTGTCTTTTTAAGTAAAATTTTTATTGAAATATAATTTACTCAATTAAAGTGTTCAATTCAGTGGTGTTTTTTTTTCTGCATATACAGGATTGTGCAACCATTAGCACAGTTTTAGAACATTTTCTTCACCCCAAAGGAAACCTTGTGTACATTATCGTTATTTCCCATTTCCCCACAATGCCTTACCCTCTTCCCTAGGCAACCACAAATAAGCCTCCTTTCTCTATAGATGTGCAGTTCTGTGTGTTTCATATAATGCATTCAAATGATACGTATGGTCTTTTGTTACTGGCTTCTTTCACTTAGCGTGTTTTCACGGTTCATCCATGCTGCAGTGTGTATCAGTACTTCATTTCTTTTTATGGCTGAGTAATATTTCATTGTGTGGATATAACACATTTTACTTATCCATTCATTAGCTGATGGACATTTGTGCTGTTTCCATTTTTGGGCTATTATGAACATTGTTGTAAACATTTGTGTACAAGTTTATTTTTTGTGGCTATGTGTTTTCATTTCTCATGGGATATACCTAGGAGGGAAAGTGCTATGTCATGTGTTAATTTTATGATTAGCCTTTGAAGGAAGTGATAGAACATTTTCTAAAGCAGCAGTACCATTTTACATTTTTTACCAGCAATGCACTAGGGTTCTAATTTCTCCACATCCTGCCAACATTTGTTATTTTCTGATTTTTGTTGCTGTTGTTTTTTATTATAGCTGTCTAAGTGGGTATAAAGTGATATTTTGTTATAGTTTTGATTTGCATTTTCTGAATGACTAGTGATATTGAGTATCTTTTCATGTGCTTATTGACCATGTGTATATCACCTTTGGAGAACTATTTAAGACTTTTGCACATTTTTAATTGGGTTGTTTTGTTGTTGAATTGTAGAAGTTCTTTACATATTCTGGAATTAATCTATTATCAGATATATGATTTATAAAAATTGTCTCCCGTTTTGTAGGTTGTTTCTTTCTTGCTGGTGTTCTTTGGTTTTGATGAAGTCTAATTTACCTAGTTTTAATCTTGCTGCTCATACTTTTGATGTCACAGCTAAGAAACCATTGTCTAATCCAAGATCATAAAAGTTTATGGCTAAGTTTTCTTCTAAGAGTTTTATAGTTTTAGCTCTTATATTTAGGTCTGTGAGATAATTTTGTGTATGGTATGAGGGAGGATTTAAATTTGTATATTGTGTGAGGGAGGGGTCCAACTTTATTCTTTTGCATGTGGATATCTGGTTTCAGCATCGTTCATTGAAAAGACTATTCTCTCTCACTTTTGAATTGAATTTTCATTGTACCCTTGTCAAAAATCCATAGACTATAAATGTGATGGGTTATTTCTGAACTCTGCCTTCTATTCATCTACATGTCTATCTTGTATTAGTACCATACTGTCTTGATTATTGTAGCCTTGTAATGAGCTTGAGATCAGGAAGTATGAGCCCTGCGGCTTTTTTCCTTTCTTAATATTTTTCAATGAAAAATTGTTTTGGCTACTCTGGGTTTCTTGAATTTTTATGTAAATTTTGGGATAAATTTATCAGTTTCTGTAAAGTAGCCAGTGAGATATTTTTAGGAATTGCATTGACTCTTTTGATGATTCAGGGAATATTACCATCTTAACAATATTAATTTATACTTTCCTGATTCTTTAAAGATACTTATCATTTATTGAAAACAAAATGTCCCCATATATAAATTAGGAAAACTAGTTCTTACCCATATAGTAATTCAAGATGACATGCAAATATTGGGAGTTTTTATTATATAATGAAGAATCAAAATATATTGTATGATATAATATAAAATACATTATTTATTATCCTACCCATTGCTATACATTGCTTTATATAAAATGATCAATTTATTTTAAAATATTAAAAGTTTGAATTTTAATAAAGTTGACTAAGAGAGTTTGAATCTAAAAAAAATATTAAATCTTCTGATATATGAACATTGATATTTTTCCATTTATTTAGGTCTTCTTCAATTTCTTTAAACAATGGTTTGTAATTTTCAGAGTATAAATTTTGTACCTTTGTGTTAACTTTATTCTTCAGTATTTTCTTTTTGATACTATTGTAAATTGAATTGTTTTTAAATTTTATTTTCAGATTTTCATTGCAAGTGTATAGAAATACAGTTGGATTTTTATACGACTGTTGTATTCTGAAACCTCACTGAATTAATTAGTTTTAATAGCTTTTTAGTGGATTCTTTAGGATTTTCTATGTACAAGGTTATATCATCTGCAAATAAGAGTTTTATTTCTTTCTTTTCAGTGTAGATGGATTTTATTTCATTTTCTTGCTTAATTCCTCTTGATGTGTTGAATGGAAGCTGCAATAGTGGACACCTTTGTCTTTTACCTGATCTTAGAGAGAAAGCATTCAGTCTTTCACCATTAAATATTATGCAAACTGCATGTTTTTTACTATATGACTTTTATCTGCTTAAGGAAGTTTCCTTTTATTTATTTTTTCTTAAATCATAAATGGTCATTGACTTTTTGTCCTTTTTTTTCTTTTTCTACATACTGAGATTGTGATGTTTTGTCCTTTATTTTATTTTATTTTATTTATTTATTTATTTTTTGAGATAGAGTCTCACTCTGTTGCCCAGGCTAGAGTGAGTGCCGTGGCGTCAGCCTAGCTCACAGCAACCTCAAACTCCTGGGTTCAAGCAATCCTTCTGTCTCAGCCTCCCGAGTAGCTGGGACTACAGGCACACGCCACCATGCCCGGCTAATTTTTTCTATATATTTTTAGTTGTCCAATTAATTTATTTCTATTTTTAGTAGAGACGGGGTCTCTTGATCAGGCTGGTTTTGAACTCCTGACCTTGAGCGATCCGCCCGCCTCGGCCTCCCAGAGTGCTAGGATTCCACCACGCCCGGCCTCCTTTATTTTATTGATATCGTGCATTAGTTTCATTGTTTTTTGGATGTTAAACCAACTTTGTATTTCTGGGATAAATCTCATTTGGTTGTGATATATAATCCTTTTTATATATTGATTCAGTTTTCTAGTATTTTGTTGAGGATTTTTCTATGTTCATAAGAGATCTTGGTCTGTAGTTCTCTTGTGATGTCTTTGCCTGGTTTTGGTATCAAGCAATGCTGGACTCATAGAAAGAGTGAGAAATATTCTGTCTCAGGTTTTGGGAAGAGTTTATGAAGAACTGATATTAATTTTCCTTTAAATGTTTGCTAGAATTTACCAGTGAAGCTGTCTGGACCTGAGATTTTCTTTGTGGGTAGTTTTTTTTAAAATTACTAATTCAATATATTTACCTGTTATAGTTCTATTCAATTTCTTCTTGAATCAGCTTTGGTAAATTGTGTCTATTTTATCTAAATTATCTAAATTGTTGGCATACAGTGGTCATAGAAATCTCTCATAATCCTTCTATTTTGGTAAGGTCAGTGGTGATGTCTCCTCTTCTATTCCTGATTTTAGTAAATTGAGTCTTTTCACTTTTTTGCATGGTCAGTCTAACTGAAGATATATTAATTTTTTTCTTTTATTTATTTTATTCATTTATACTGAATTTAAACTTTTCTTTGGGTTTAGTTTGCTCTTTTCTCTCCATTGTCTTAAGGTGGATGATTAGGTTACTAGTTTGAGATCTTTGTTCTTTTTTTAATAGAGGCAACTCAAATGAAGAAAGTTTAAGTAACATGCCAAGTTCTCTTAATAGTATAGATCAGATTTGGCATTTGGTCTTCTCCTTTCATTCAACACACTCTCTCCCTGGGGGATTTTTGTTTGTTATGGTGCTGTTTGTATATGGATGATACCCAGATATTTATCACTAGACTAGATCTCTCTGCTGAGCTTCCAAACTAAAACCCAATCAGCCACCAGAGGTCTCCCCCATTTGTCCTACAAACTGGACCCAAGCAGAGCTCCTTTCTCCCCACTGTCCACCACCTTTTCTCTAAATCTGCCTCTTCCACAGTTTGTCTTGATTAATGGTGGGGGCCACCACTCATCTGCTCTCCTAGATGCACTCCCAGGTGACATTAGCTCTGTTTCTACACTTGTTCTTTCTCCTGAGATCCTTTATTCTGACTGACTTGACTTTCATCACGACACCATCTGGCAAGTCCCCGCCCTCTGTGAAATGTTTCCTGAGGACTCCAGGCAGTTAAATGCCCCACTACATTCTTCTCCTGCCTTTGTTTATAACTTGATCACGGCGTCTGTCTGTGGGGTGTACTGTTTCCTTTCCTATGCTTGTCTGCCTTCTAAAGCTGTAAGCATCTATTGGGTAAGCACCGAGTTTGCTAGAAGTTATTTTATAAATGCTTGTGAAATAAATGAATGGTTCTGAGATGGTGTGAGGTTCTGTTTGAGAATTGAGGATCAGTATGGCGTTATTGCCCCAAATCTATCTCATAAATGCACATTAAACTTCACACCCCTTCAACTGCCTGACTCCTGTTCATCTTTCAGGATCCTGCTCCATGTCACTTCCTTGGGGAAATTGTTCCTGACATCCCAGGTTTTGTTAGGTTCCTCCAGACCTCCCTTTTGCCTGGCTTTTGCTGGAAGTTCAATAGATACTTTTGGGGACCAATAAATAATAGCAGCCACGAAACCTTTGTTTTTGTGTCTAACATTTGCTTTCTGTATTTTGGTTGCCAGCTTAATAATGGAGACACCTTGGCATAGCTGGCCATATAGTGAGTAAATGTGTGTGAAGAGCATGTGCTGTGCACTAAGGGCTCTTTTGGAGATACTGGGATACAGAGATTATTAAGACATGTTCTCTCCCAGCTAGATGCTTACACTCTGGTTTGAGCTAAGTAACCACAATATAAGGCAATGCTTAGTGAGGACATTGCCTTTCAAACAAAAGGGGAACTTCATTCTGAGGACATAGAGAGAAACTTAAGATCAGATTCCATAGGCCATTTTCCATGGTTTGAATGTGTCCCCCAAAAGTTCATGTGTTGGAAACTGAATCGCCAAATTCATATGTTAATGGTATTAGAGGTGGACTTTGGGAGGTAATTTGGATTAGATGAGGTTATAAGGGTGGGCCCCCATTATGGCATGAGTGGCTTTATAAGAAGGGAGACCGTAGCTAACACTCTAGCTCTGTCTTGCCACGTGCTACCTCCTGCCATATTATGACACAGCAAAAGGCCCTCACCAGATGCCAGCATCTTTGATATTAGGCTTCTCAGTCTCTAGAACTATAAGAAATAAATTTCTTTTCTTTACAAATTACCCAGTCTGTGGGATTCTGTTAGAACAACATAAAATGAACTAGGACACCATGATTTTTTTAAAAGTACAGAACAATTTATCACAATGTTGTACTCTTGAATTGATCATAATTATCTCATGAACATTTAATAGACTTAATCAAACTCTACAGCAGGCTCTCCTGTAGTCTTTTGTTGTTAATGAACTTCCTGACATCTTTTTATATTCTCTTTTAATATTGATGCTTTTTCAGTTTGTTAGAGGGCTTGAGATTCCAAAGTGCATGCAGGAACAACTGAATATTAAATTGAGCAGATTTGTAGGCAGATGCACATGGTGAAATCAGAAGATGGGATGTCACAGTCCTGGGCTTTGATCTGCTGTCCTGTCTCCCAGTAAACATTTTCATTGCACAAACACATTTAGTTCCATTGTTAATTATGTTTAATAATTTTTACTGGCCTCTGAAAATGACTTTGTTCAGCAATGCTTTTTATTGTTCCATAGTTACTCTAAAAATAGAAAAGTGAAAGGTCAGCACAGTGCCTGCTTTCAGAAAAGAATGGATTCCATGCTGCATATTACTATGTGATTTGTCTAATTAAAAAAAATTTGGATATTGCCTAATTCTCTACTTTTTTGTGTGTTATATGTCCTTTCTTCTCAAATAAGCAACAGGATGAAAAATATTTGGTAGTTTATAAATGAAGAAAGCACATTTACAAATCCTTTGGACTAGGAATGATATTTGTAATGAAGAGAAATCCCATTCTATTCAATTTTAATGATTGTTTATAAGTAGTTTATACTAATATCCTGGTAATCCCCAACTCCTTGGATTCTTAAAAATTAAGTACATAAAATTGTTTTAATTTTGATGAATGAAATGACTATCTAAGCTTCTTACTTACCTGTCAGCTCTTTCTGCTTAGTGGAGGCAGTCTGTACCACGGCCTGAGTAACGCCCAAGCCACCGCGACCGGTGCTTGGCAGGCAGCCTGTGGGGTAGGTGTTGGCATCCACGCTATGTTGGCTGTATCCCAGCCTCCTTTCTTACATCGGGGACATTACATTCCTGATCCATTTTGTGTTTCCTTTTCGTCATTGCACAACAGAACTAATGACACCAACTTATGCAAGGTGGTGAGGATTTCATGAGTTAATATAAACACTGAATAAATATTAAGAGTATCCTTCTCCTTCATCTTCTCCTCCTAGTATTTGTTTTAAAAAATCACACATTTTTGTGACCGATATATTGAGTATTCAGCACTTCAGATAAAACTGTAAAGATATTCTGTGATCATGTGTGCACATGCGTGTGCATTGGGAGGTGGCTTATATCTCATCTCCTCCTTGCCTTTTCTTGATTCTGACTCTCAGGCAGACGTTGCATCTTTTCTCTGGGGATATGTCTCTGTGTGAGCGAAGATGCCCAGGGTCGTGGTCCAGTAAGGAGAAACAGACTGGCTCCAGTCAGCCCCTGCCTAGATTGGTTGCCCTTTTGAAAACTGCAGATCAAACAAATTTATTGGATTTAGAATTATAGAAATTTTAAAATGAAATTTAATTGTTCTTATGTTGGGAAAGTGAAAGCAAACTTTATTACTCGTTTTTGTAAAGCTTTAAAAAGAGTAAAGTGAAGAAGGCTTTTATTAATTCTCTCATACATCTGGTTCCTTTGCTAGGTGTGTCCTCGGTGACAGCTGCAGCCCTTGAGCAACATGCCTGAACAGAGCAACGATTACCGGGTGGCCGTGTTTGGCGCAGGTGGTGTTGGCAAGAGCTCTCTGGTCCTGAGATTTGTGAAAGGCACGTTTCGGGAAAGCTACATCCCGACGGTGGAAGACACCTACCGGCAGGTGATCAGCTGTGACAAGAGCATATGCACGCTGCAGATCACCGACACGACGGGCAGCCACCAGTTCCCGGCCATGCAGCGGCTGAGCATCTCCAAGGGGCACGCCTTCATCCTGGTGTACTCCATCACCAGCCGCCAGTCCCTGGAGGAGCTCAAGCCCATCTACGAGCAGATCTGCGAGATCAAAGGGGACGTGGAGGGCATCCCCATCATGCTGGTGGGGAACAAGTGTGACGAGAGCCCCAACCGCGAGGTGCAGAGCGGCGAGGCGGAGGCCTTGGCCCGCGCGTGGAAGTGCGCCTTCATGGAGACCTCGGCCAAGCTCAACCACAACGTGAAGGAGCTTTTCCAGGAGCTGCTCACCCTGGAGAAGCGCAGGACCGTGAGCCTGCAGATCGACGGGAAGAAGAGCAAGCAGCAGAAGAGGAAAGAGAAGCTCAAGGGCAAGTGCGTGGTCATGTGAGCGCCCTTGCCGGGGCGGCTGCGGGTCCAGGCCCCACCCCCGCCGCCAGGGTCGCATGGACGGTGCCCGCGTGTCGAACAGAGACGCCCTATCGTCCCCACTAGCGGGGCGCTCCCCATTCCCAACAGGAAGCCCCTCCCTGGAGTCACGGGACCGCCCGGCGGTCGGACAGGTGGCGGCTCCTGGGGGCGGCGCGCGGCCCCGCAGGCGGGACGGCCGGTGCCCGCGGGCGCGGCGTGCGGGAGCTCGCGCCGTGCGCATGCGCCTGAGCGGTGTGGACCCCGAGCGGCCCGCACCAGCCGCGAACCGGCTTCCCGCTGCTCAGGAGCCCGCGGCGTCTCTGGGCGGGGCGCGATGGGTGAGAAGAGCCGGGGCCCAGAGTGGCCTCCGCTGTCCCCTGGGCAGTTTATCTCGCGAGAAAAATCGCACGGCCCCGCGAGGATGCCCGTCCCCAAGTCCCGCCTGGCCTGTTAGGAACCTTGCTACCCGAGGGGATGCGCTCACCGCCTGTAGACCTAGTTAGAAGTATCGTTTTAACCTGCCGAAGTGTTTATGTTCACATTCAATGGTGAGTTCACTAACAGCGTGCTGCTCTGTCAGAAGCTCTTCAGTTTGAGTAAGGATATCGTGACATTATTAAAACATCGCAATAACGTTCCTGTGTGTTATACTTCAAGGGTTTTAGAAAAGTGAAATTTCTTTCTTTTGACCTGTGAGGAGTATAACTTCTTCCAGCCCACAGATTTTAGATATAAGCAAATAAAGTATCTGTTTTTAGACATTTTTTCCTCCAAGATGTTTTTTTCTCTTAAATAACTTGATCTGTACCCAGCTGGGTAACAGCCAACAAAGGCCATCCGACAACCAGAAGCACATCCATTTTTCTAATTGTTACAAACATGTATATGCCACACTTTTCACCTTGATGAAATACTTTGAAACAGAAGTTATTAACTGTTTTTCATGATCTATCTATATCAGAAATATATTCCTAGAAACTACATTTAGGTAATAGTTCTCTTGCACGTTCCATTATACATGTCTTCTAAGAGCTGTTGAATGCAGTATTTGCTCTAGAAACAATTATCTACTTCTAATGATTTGGTGTGAATCTTTCATCCTTCAAACCAAATTACAGCCACTGCTGGTTCCAGTACGCTGGCGTGGGGATGGGATGTTGGCTGGCGACAGGCTGCTCTGTCCTGGGCAGAGTCTTCTGCTCTGCCATGGGAGAGTCTGGCTGGGCTCTGCTTCCGGAAAGTTCCAGTTGACAGCACCTATTAGTTATGTTTGTTTCAGCCTGCAGAATAAATGCTGGCCCCGACCGAGGCATTGTCCTCTCAGCAGCCCTTTCCGTTGCCTGCCTGGCAAGCAGAAGGAGCTGCGGCCCCACGTGGGCTGGCCCAGGAGGCCTCCTGGCTGTTGGGCGGCAGTGCCAGCCCTGGCAGTGCTCTCAGGTTGGGGGTGTTTGGATGTAGGGCTGGCTGCAGCAGCACTGTGGCCACCTCCCTCCTCCAAAGCACACTTGTTTCTCAACAGGTCCTGGTTATTTTAGCCCTTTCTGGTTCTGTTCTCTTGTTCTGTCAACATCCTCTGTTCTCCCAGGAGTGTGTGGGAGGTGCCTTTGAGAACCGTGGCTCTGTGGTTTCATCACTTCTTGGTCTCCTAGAGCAAAATTGCTCTGACTTGGTGGGGAACACTCATGCTGAGCTGAGAAAAGAGGGGAGTCCCTCGGAGCCAGTGGGGTGGGGCACACTGCATTTGGGCCAGCCCTGAGGTCCCCTTCCAATCCCTCATGCAGGCGCATTCCCGTTCCAAAAGGCCATTCCACAGCATCCTCAGTGAGAGCTCTAGTTGGCACATTTTCTGGAAGATTTGTTTTCCAACTTGTTCCTACATTTTTTTCCATTTCTATAATCAAGATTATCAATTTGCAATTTGAATATGGGTTAAGTAGAAGAATAAACGGAACTTTACCCCAAGACGGGATGTATAGATTTTCAGTGGGTTCTTTGTTAACAGTGAAATGTTATCTTTGCCACTGACTGTAGTATTATTAATAATATGGCTTTTAATGTGAGATCTCCCTGGAAACCATTCCATTCCTACTGATCATAAATCAGAGTTTCTTTTTTCCCTTTTAAGTCAGTTTCTATGCTTGTAAGTGTTTGGGGCTTCATCAGTATGAGAAGCTTATCATTGAATATCTGACCCCATTCAGCACGCATTCTGTTCCTTCATATTTTGCCATATTTTGCCTGTGAGTATATAGGGTAGGAAGGCTGTTTAGGCCTCGGTTGTGGGTTTTCATTTGGGATTACTTTCTATGAACTGAACTGAAGATATTGATGATTATTTCAAAATCATCTTTTAGGAACTCCCCAATTGACTCAGGGCTTGAAGAGTTAGTGTCCTGGAATCAGGTGTTTTTAGCATCTGTGAGTTCCCATTCCCAAACATGTATCTGTGGTTCTTGAAAGCGTGTCCTGCGTTGCTTATGGGCATAGCAGTTTGCCACTCAGCCACAATAGGTTACAAAACTCAAAATATCGCTTTGAAGATGGCGCTCTGGGAATGAATACAGGACTCTGCAACTTCGCCCTATCCCCACAGGCCCCTCCCTCCCTCCACCAACAAGCCATGGGCATGCATACCCTGCGGCAGGACCAACTCAAGAGCAATATCGAATCCTTTGTCATTCCTAAAAGTGTATGTATGATATATAATTTATCTTCCTGCACTTTTGAAGTATAAAGTAGTAAATTGTACATATCTGTAAGCTAGTGTATTTGTTTCACTGTTTGTAATATTTAAGAAATGCTCATTCTTTGTAGAACAAAAACATATTAAATATTTTATGAAATTGCTCTGTAATTCTTAATTTCTTTTTCTTCAAAAATTTGTAATGTGTTGCTCTTGCATAAGCTCTGGAAATATCCATAGCTCATGGAACACGTGTAAAACCTTGAAGACACATCCTAGGATTCAGAACCCCACAAAGACAGTATGAGAAAGAGTATTCGCAGAGCATGACTTTTTTACATGTGGGATATCAATGTATATATTTATATTTAAGGTGTATTTGTTGTTACAACTTCATTCTCTATTATATTTTATTTACTGTGCAGTTATAAAAATCACCCTTGCATATAAGTTTCTAGTTGACAGTGACGTTCTGGGAAGAATGGAACATATCACAATAAAACTACAGTTATGACACTCTGTCTGGAAGGTGGTGCTGTTTCTTATTTTTCACGGGGTTGGGGGGGGGGTTAGCTGGTTTGGGATGGCCTCGACCCAGAGCTCCCTCCGTGGCTACCAGCATGGGAGGATGTGCCAGTCTGGAGGGCAACAGCAACTCACCCCGGGCTGTCCTGCAAAGCTTCCCAGCTGGCCTGATGCAGGTAGGGGGAGGCCAGAGGGCAGGAGGAGAGAGAGGCAGGGCTCTCCCGGCTCAGAGCAAGGAGGAGACACTTCTCTGCATTTCCTTCTGCCCTGCCAGCCCCCAGGCTATGAAACAACGTGGTAGAGAAAGCGCAGGCATTGCTCCCAGCACGATTTCTGCATGGTCCTTATTCTTCCTCTGCACTCACTAAAGCTGAATTTTGGTAACACAAGAAAAACTGATCAGAAACTAAAAACAAAATCCTCACTCTGCCACTGAATAAGCCAAGCGACTCTGGGAAGCTTCTCCCCTCCAGGGCTTCTGTGAAATGTGTTCATTAACATCTGTGAGGTGGCCGAGGGGTCGCTCAGCAACAGGATCCAAGCACAGACCTGGCTTGTCACATACTGAGCTTTCTCTGGAACAAGCAAAAACCTGCTGACTATGTAGGGTCTACCCCGAAGGCCCTGGCAGTGTGAAAATCAATCTATGCAAATATAAAAACCACAGAAACTCAGTTTCTTCCAGCCTCTTTATTAACAGCTCTCCGGGCCCCTCCCCCGTGGGATCATTATTGCTACAAGTTATTGTTAGGGCCTAGGGACCATAGGTAGCCAGTAACCAGCCATTAGCTTCTGTATTATGCTTGCGTGCTTGCTTAGGAGAGTGGAAAATTTTCAGCTGACCCTTATCTGACTCCGGACCTGCCATCTCACTTCTGCTAGTCTGATGAAGTTTAGAAACTAAGGAGAAGGGCGGTGGTGCATGGCACAAGTGCCCACAAGATATAGCCGCTAGTCCAGGGTCAAAACGCCCTGGACCCCTGAGGCGCCTGACATGCTTCACGTACCCAGTGGAATGCGCTCAGACTTAGATCACAGGATGCAGGACGTATTTCAACTAAGATTAATGTCCGTAATTAGGATACTTCAGAGGCTTCCTCTCAGCTGAAGCTTGGCTGCAGCCGGTGACTCCTACAAAACCCATCTCAAGGCTCCAAACCCCCCCATTATGCTAAAAGAAGATAGAAATGTAAGATTAATGCTTTCTCTCACTTTTATAAAAGTGCTTGCTAATTAGATTTGTAGAGTGTGGTTTTTGCCTTTAAAAAGGGGCTGATTTTCCTAGCTCATCACTACATGCTGTGCCTGCCACTCTGCAGGGCAGAAGTAGTCCTGGCCAGCTAATAAAGACTCACTATTTGATCCAATTTGTTTTCTGAGGTGGTCTTTTCTCGTACTCCGGACCATAACAGTTATTCCAGTTTCCCACTTAGGGAGATATGACAGCAGGCCCGGTTAGGCCTATCAGACTTCACTGTGCAAATGAAGCACTTCAGAGTCTTGTGGTTCAGGAGTGTCTGAGCCAGCAGGGCTGAGTGGGGCCTGGGAGTCTGCCTTTCTGGTGGGCTCTTAGGCGACATCTGTGCTGCTGGCCTGTGGACCACACTTGGAGGAACAAGGCAGTTACCTGCTCGGGCTCCGATTTTGTTGCACGTTGGAGTCACCTGGAAGAGTTTTGGAAATTACTGATACTCGGATCCCACCTCAGAAAGTGTGATTTAGTAGCTCTGGAATGTGGCTTTGGCTTCAGGGTATTTAAAAGGTCCCAGGTAATTGTAATGTGGAATCAAATTGAAATCCTCGCTGTTAGCCAAGTTTAACTGGGAATGCCTGCCAACTCCCTAAATCTCCTGGGGTAGGGATGGTGATGGGTTTTTAAATTAAGCTCCCCTTTAGTGAATGTTTTCCAGGCAGCAAATGGGTGGTATGGGTGTGAGGATCTTAGCCTTGTCTATGTAGAGCATCTTCCAAGGTTGGCATTGAGAGAAAATCAGAATTCAGGTACAGAGTATCTGCCCACCTGCACCTCCTGGGTGAGTTCCATCAGGGCTGGATGTGAGGTGACATCCCTGGTCGTGGGTCCGGGCCCAGCAGCTGTCCTTGCCTCCCAAGCCCAGTATGGCACAAGCTCCAATCTTGACAGCGTCTCCAGCTCCTTTATAGGTGTCTGCTCATACCGAGGCCGATGGCCCGCGTCAGTCCTGCCCTGGCGCTGCTGCACTGCATACCCTCGGTGTGTGGGCAGTGGCACCGTGTCTTGCATCCAGCGCTCGGCGGCTATTGCTGTGGCCGCGTCCACAGGGTTCCTTGGCCCCTGGTGCTGGCTCTGCCCTGCCAAGGAAGCTGCTTCACTTTTAGACATGAACTCTCATGCCTTCATCTTTTCACATTTCTGGATTGTCCTCATTTACTTTTGTCTCTCTAATTTACCTTTTCCTGACTCAAGGAGATCTTTGCCCATCCTGGTCTATCACAGATTGACAGACCCAAAGAAGCAGGCATCTGCCTCAGACAATTTAATGTACCTCTCTCGCCATTGGCAATAGTTGTGGTTTGCTGTGGTAGTCCTCACAGTCTGCCTCAGGCAGCACTGAAGGGTTAGCTTACGTGTAGGACGACAAAGAAAACTTCCATGTTTCAGCCTAACTTGCGTGAGGAGAGAGGTGAAAGAGTCAGAAAAAAATAAGTGGAGTTAGAGCTCTTCATGAATGTGAGATGAGAGTTATGCAGTCTCTTTATTAGAGGCAACAAAGGGATGTGAAGTAGATTGAGATGTCTTTGCTCATGACAAAAGTCAAGACTCTGTCTTTTGCAGTCAGTTTGATACCAGGTATATATTAGCTCTCAAGACACCTCTTCAAGTGCTCACTTTTGTTCAGCATGCGTGTGCGCACACACGCACACGCGCGCACATGCGCACACATGCGCGCACACACACGCTCAACCACAGAACCACCGTAATAAAGTCCCCAAAGTTAGATACCACAGAATGTCCCCTATATCCCCATTCCAACCTCAGGGTAAGTGTCAGGAACTCAGAGGGGGATAGGGAAGGGGCTTTGTTTAAGATATCCTCGTTGCTGTAAAACTGGCAACGCACAATTGTACAGGAGCTGTGTTAGCATACGTGGCTTTGGTCATGCTATTTCCTCTGCTTGGAAATCCTTTTCTTCTATCTCCTTGTTCTATCCCTGCTTGTTAAGATCTTTCCTGTACTAAGGCTGCCCTCAAATCAGCCCCTCTGTGAAGGCTTCCCCAGTCATTTAAGTCGAAAGTATTATATCCTTCAGAATTCCTCTTGATTCTTGTTCTCCTGACCTTTATGGCTCTTACAACATGTTTCATCATGTAGAGATTATTTTTGCATGCATCCTGGTTTGGTTCATACTAGTTAAACTGAATTTGTCATTGAACCCTCTCAACAATCTGAGCTATGCTCCGGACCAGTAAGTGTCCCATAAATCTGTGGCTGCGGAGCTGCAGGTGGAGGAGGTCCCTGCTTTTAGGCTGCAGCCTTCATTGCCCCCCGCAGCAACGGCAGTATTGCAGAGAGCATGCTCTCTTGATGCCCTTTCAGCATGAGGGCAAGGCTGGGATGGGAGCAGAGGTCCCTGCTGACCTGTTATAGATAGGTAGCCCAAGGGAGAAATAAACTTTTGTTGTTTTATTTTTGGGTTGTTTGTTACTGGGGCATAATCAGCCTAACTAGATGAATATGTTACATTTGTTTTGCATTTATTCTCAAAGATCAGCATTTCCTTCTTGTCAGCCTTTTCCTTTTAAAATAAAATAACAAGTGAACAAATAAAATCTATACAATACAAATAAATACAGTGCTGTGAAGGTTGAAGTTCTTAAGAACATGCCAGAAACTTGTAAAGTGTTTTTTAATCCTACTTACCAGATTATAAAAAAGAATATTGTCAAATTTAGGCCACCTAGTGTCAGCCATAAATGAATTAGACTACAGAAATTATGCAACAAAGTTAGTCAAGTGGACGGAAAGTATCCAGGCATTCTGGAGTGTTTGTCTTTGCCTCAGGAGTTCAAGATGCTGGAACACTGGCTAGTCTGGAAGCCTTTACACAGTTTCCAACGAAAAGGTAGTGAAGCATTTTTTTCTATAAATTTTACTAATGTGAAATATGAAACTAATTGAGTTTTACAGACATCCCATTGAGTTCCTAATAGTTGTATTCTCAGCAGTGGTCCAGAGCCTATGGGACTTTTGTCACATCAACAAGGCGGACAGTCTACTGACACCATGCATTCCATCTTGACTAATGTGTTTTCATGTTTGTTGCATGTACTTTCTTATGTTCGTTAAATTGCATTTTTTCCTTTATATGTCTAACTCATGGTTTAATGAAGCATAAAGGTAGAGATAAAACAGTAGCAAAATACTAAACTCATGTCATAAGTCACTGTGAATCTTTCTGTGCCTATAGTCAATCTGTCAATCTATGAGAATGATAATTTTCTAAGTCAGGAATACCGCCCCCCCTCAAAAAAAAACGTGTGTGTAGGAGACATGACGGAAATATGAAGATTTGTTATTATGGGTCTGGATTGCTAATGACAATGTCTTGTTCTTTACGAAAGTTTATCAATTCATCAAACTTCTACCATCACTAGTACATCAATCGAGCTCTTATTTTTTAACAGAACAAATGCAAAGTGATGCTTGCAAGTGTGAAAATAATGAGTTTTTAAGGAAAGAGAAATAATCAAAAACTATATTTATATTTTGGAACAGAAAGAGACACAAGTGACATTCTTATAGAGCCCTATAAAGCCAGCCTCAAAAGCTTATTCCAAATGTTCTCAGAGAGAAATAACAACTGGCTTTTGGTTAGAATTTCCTTATTGATTATTGGATGTTATGTAATTTTGTTTTTATTTTCTTATTTCAGGAAATTATGGGGGTACAAATATTTGGGTTACATGTTATGACTTTGCCACATCCCAACCATGATTTGAGACGTGCCCTTCCCCCTACAATGCTCACCGCTCACATTAATGGCACAGAACGAGGAAGAACACTGGCACCACATGAGGCGTGAGCCGGTTCTGTTTCGTGCTTGGATCAGCTCACAATATAATGGTGAAACGTGAGAGTCCACAGAGAGTCCATGTTATATGAGAAGATGTTCTGTTATTGCCATCTGTTTAATTAGTGATTATTTTCAAACAGATGACATGTTTGGGCTGTAAAACTTACACTGGGGTCAGGTCCAGTGGGGACTGGTGTGAACAGAGAAGAGCTGTACTAACACGCCAAATCACGCACCGCTTCACTCTCCACAGCAGTTAGTGGTTAGCAGTGTGCCTCCTGCTCTTGACTGATGGTTCAACAAAAGAGCGAAAATTGTGAATACAATGAAATCATGGCCACCAGCATCTTGTCAGTCTGCTGCCTCTGGGGAAACAGAGGAGGAGCAGGGGATTAAGCATCTGCCTTTCAGCACTAAGCATGGGGACCCTCGAAGGGAAAGGCCCTTACCAAGCTTTTGACATTAGAGATGAGTGAAGTTGTGAAGTTGCCTTCTTTTTGATATTGATAATGTCAGTAGCATGATCAAGTGACATATTTGGGGGACACATTGAGTACCTTGACAGACTTGAACCACTTGAACCCATCACTTTGGGTCAAGATACTATTTTACATATATATATATATATATATTTACATTAACGGTAGTGCATTATCTGTGATTAAGTTTAACTGAATACAACAGAAAAATCTCAAATAATAATTATGTACAGAAAATAGATTTTTGAGAGAAAGTCATTTAGTCAGTAAGTCAGTCAGTCCCTCTCCACTCACAGAGACAGACTTGTTTCATTTTATCATAAAAAGCTATTCATGTGAAAAAAAAGAAAAAGAAAATAGATTTTCATTCTTTGTCCCATGAAAGGAGTCCATGGCTTCATGAACTCATAAGCTGTCCAGATGAATTAGATGATTCAGCTTCCCAATCCTAAATAATTCTAGGAGGTGGGTGTGGGCCACATCCTAATGGCTCACAGTGCTTGCTGCAGCTCCAGCCATGAAGTCCTCTGCAGGCTGGCAGCTAGTAGGGGACAAAAAGAAAAACATGCCTACTTCTGTAAGCACTGTAAGCCCTTTAACCACTTCAGTA